>BSQZ01000093.1:1920000-2090525 GCA_033239005.1 Lamellibrachia satsuma
GTAACCATCACACCCTTCACACTGTAACCACCACATTTTCACACAGTAAACATCACATCCTTCATACTGTAACCATCACATCCTTCACACAGTAACCATCACACCCTTCACAAAGTAACTATCACATCCTTCACACAGTAACCATC
This sequence comes from Lamellibrachia satsuma, assembly GCA_033239005.1. NCBI lineage: Eukaryota > Metazoa > Annelida > Polychaeta > Sabellida > Siboglinidae > Lamellibrachia > Lamellibrachia satsuma. The sequence continues at coordinate 1,920,147 of BSQZ01000093.1, forward strand.
ACATTATTCACACTGTAACCATCACATCCTTCATACTGTAACCACCACATCCTTCACACAGTAACCATCGCATCCTTCATACAGTAACCATCACATCCTTCACACAGTAACCACCACATCCTTCACACAGTAACCATCACATTATTCACACTGTAACCATCACATCCTTCATACTGTAACCACCACATCCTTCACACAGTAACCATCGCATCCTTCATACAGTAACCATGACATCCTTCACACAGTAACCATCACATCCTTCATACTGTAACCATCACATCCTTCATATTGTAACAATCACATCCTTCATACTGTAACCATCACATCTTTCATACTGTAACCATCACATCCTTCACCCAGTAAACATCACATCCTTCATACTGTAACCATCACATCTTTCACCCAGTAAACATCACATCCTTCATACTGTAACCATCACATCCTTCACACAGTAACCATCACACCCTTCACACTGTAACCATCACATCCTTCACACAGTAACCATCACACCCTTCACACTGTAACCATCACATCCTTCACACAGTAACCACCACACCCTTCACACTGTAACCATCACATCCTTCACACAGTAAACATCACATCCTTCATACTGTAACCATCACATCCTTCACCCAGTAACCATCACATCCTTCATACTGTAACCATCACATCATTCACACAGTAACCATCACATCCTTCATATTATAACCATCACATCCTTCACACAGTAACCATCACATCCTGCACACAGTAAACATCACACCCTTCACACTGTAACCACCACATCCTTCACACAGTAAACATCACATCCTTCACACTGTAACCATCACATCCTTCACACTGCAACCATCACATCCTTCACACAGTAAACATCACATCCTGCACACAGTAAACATCACACCCTTCACACTGTAACCACCACATCCTTCACACAGTAAACATCACATCCTTCACACTGTAACCACCACATCCTTCACACAGTAAACATCACATCCTTCATACTGTAACCATCACATCCTTCACACAGTAACCATCACACCCTTCACACTGTAACCACCACATCCTTCACACAGTAACCATCACACCCTTCACACTGTAACCATCACATCCTTCACACAGTAACCATCACACCCTTCACACTGTAACCACCACATCCTTCACACAGTAACCATCACATCCTTCACACAGTAACCATCACATCCTTCACACAGTAACCATCACACCCTTCACACAGTAACCATCACACCCTTCACACTGTAACCATCACATCCTTCACACAGTAACCATCACACCCTTCACACTGTAACCATCACATCCTTCACACTGTAACCATCACATCCTTCACACAGTAACCATCACACCCTTCACACTGTAACCATCACATCCTTCACACAGTAACCATCACACCCTTCACACTGTAACCATCACATCCTTCACACAGTAACCATCACATCCTTCACACAGTAACCATCACATCCTTCATACAGTAACCATCACATCCTTCACACTGTAACCATCACATCCTTCACACAGTAAACATCACATCCTTCATACTGTAACCATCACATCCTTCACACAGTAACCATCACATCCTTCACACTGTAACCATCACATCCTTCACACAGTAACCATCACACCCTTCACACTGTAACCATCACATCCTTCACACAGTAACCATCACATCCTTCACACTGTAACCATCACATCCTTCACACAGTAACCATCACATCCTTCACACTGTAACCATCACATCCTTCACACAGTAACCATCACATCCTTCATACAGTAACCATCACATCCTTCATACAGTAACCATCACACCCTTCACACTGTAACCATCACATCCTTCACACAGTAACCATCACACCCTTCACACTGTAACCACCACATCCTTCACACAGTAACCATCACATCCTTCACACAGTAACCATCACATCCTTCACACAGTAACCATCACACCCTTCACACTGTAACCATCACATCCTTCACACAGTAACCATCACACCCTTCACACTGTAACCATCACATCCTTCACACTGTAACCATCACATCCTTCACGCAGTAACCATCACACCCTTCACACTGTAACCATCACATCCTTCACACAGTAACCATCACACCCTTCACACTGTAACCATCACATCCTTCACACAGTAACCATCACATCCTTCACACAGTAACCATCACATCCTTCACACAGTAACCATCACATCCTTCACACAGTAACCATCACACCCTTCACACTGTAACCATCACATCCTTCACACAGTAACCATCACACCCTTCACACTGTAACCATCACATCCTTCACACTGTAACCATCACATCCTTCACGCAGTAACCATCACACCCTTCACACTGTAACCATCACATCCTTCACACAGTAACCATCACACCCTTCACACTGTAACCATCACATCCTTCACACAGTAACCATCACATCCTTCACACAGTAACCATCACATCCTTCATACAGTAACCATCACATCCTTCACACTGTAACCATCACATCCTTCACACAGTAAACATCACATCCTTCATACTGTAACCATCACATCCTTCACACAGTAACCATCACACCCTTCACACTGTAACCATCACATCCTTCACACAGTAACCATCACACCCTTCACACTGTAACCATCACATCCTTCACACAGTAACCATCACATCCTTCACACAGTAACCATCACATCCTTCACACAGTAACCATCACATCCTTCACACAGTAACCATCACATCCTTCACACAGTAACCATCACATCCTTCACACTGTAACCATCACATCCTTCACACTGTAACCATCACATCCTTCATACAGTAACCATCACATCCTTCACACAGTAACCATCACATACAGTTCCTGTTCAGCCATCATAATACAAAACTGCCTGTATGCACTAGAAGCCAGCACCTGCTAAAACTTTGATTGAAAAATAAATTATGCCTTTGCAACAAATATAAAGATGTACAAAAACAAAACAGCTGCTAACTTCCATGTCCCATGAAACCTATTTTGAAAAATTGTAAAGATCAGTGTTTTGAGTTAGTCCCTAGGGACCTCCAAATAATAAACAATGGGAGCAATAATCAAAAGTGGTAACTTGGGGGAACCTCCTCTGCCTGCCTACATTTACTGGCTTACTTTCCCACATAACTTTCAACGTAGGTTTCCCACATAACATACTCATGCAGCAGATGTGTCCACCTAGAACACTGCAGCAGTGAAAGTGGGTGTGTATATGTTACAAGACGACAGGGCTTCAACCCCACCCATCAATGAAGTGATTATTCGGAGAATGCAGCATGCAGAAATCTCGACCATGCCTATGTCTACCATGCACAGAGGACACTCGATGAGTATGTCAGAAGACACAACTTGGTATGTGGCAAGTATGACTGGGGTCATCACTATATTACTAATACAGTCAAATGCAATTCACATATGCCAACAGTTTTCCAACTTTCATCAGTGTCATTCAAAGGTACAATTCGTTAAAAGTGATACGTACACATTATCATAAACCCTCCTCCCCACCCTCCCCACCTGGCTGTTAGCATGCCACAAAGAAGCCCCAGTTTACAAGTATATACCAAGAGAAACATGAGGTGCAACAGTTTTACCTACAGTGAATTGTTCACTCACCATTCGAGATGAGAAGTTTCCATAGGAGCGAGATGACTGATATAAGAAAGCAATATGCCAGGGTTAGGAGCGACATGTCATAAGAGGCATCCTCATTATGAAGGCATCCACGTATGATCAGGAAAAAACACAAGGTTAACTTTACTGAGAAAAACAACAACATGTCCACCAATCATGTAATACTGATGTCTGCTAACCAACAATGCAGCTTCCTCAACAAATCCCTTCCATGTTTCAAAAAATTTTTCTGGGTTTTCTAGAATATATTAAAACTACATCTGACACAAAGTTGACTAAAAATCTTACACTCCGAAGTGACTATCTTAAAAAACCAACATAGCTAAAAAGTTATTACATTAGCGAATTCATCACAAAACACTAACACAAGTAGTAAACTTGCAGAGCATAAAAATATTTGCTTGTATTCTTCAATTTTAATACGTTAATGTTGTCATTACTGGGGGGGTTAACTTTTAAGCCAACGCTATTGTTAACAACTGTATTGGCATTATTGTTGATGTTTAAATAACTTTCATCTGATCCACTGTAAGTTGCAAGAATACAAGAACATCTGGGGCAGTAGGCATGTCTGAATACAACATTTCACAACAAGACATTCTGACTGGATTATGACAAAAATGACACAACACCACATGACAAAATGACATGACACCACATGACAAAATGACACACAACATGACAAAATTACATGACATCACATTATCACCATGCCACTTAGTGCTGCCACCATCAGTAATATCTAAGACACAGCCACGTATCTGCCACACAATTTATATAGCAGGTTGTTCCCTTTGGGTAAGCACTAATTTTGTTGGCAGAACAAGAATCTTATCATAAAGTTTGATTCATAAAAAAATTAAGGACCATGAAAACAGGTATCACTAAATATGCTCACAGGTTAAGATGATTTTTCGTCATAACTGTTTACATATAATTAAAACAGAAGTCCACAAACATTTTTTGGAAATCAACTTAAATGAACTCATTGTTTGTGTGTGAAACTGCCTTGTCACATCCCCAAACACGTCAGCACATTTCCTGTGATGCTTCACTTGCGTGTGTGTTACTGTAAAATAAAACTTAGACCTACAGAATGAAAGTGAAACCTCTCAACAGGTAACATTGGTAGGGATCTCAGTCTATTACCTTTACAGATGTGTACGCGTCTCCAACTTTCTCTTCAAATGACTTAAACGCTGTTGTGTTCCTGCAGACAACAAACAACACTAGTTACTTTACAAAGTTGCCATGTCATAGCTGGATACCATCATTATCTGTCACCAACAAGTCATGTCCCATTCTCACACTAATCATCTCCTCTCCTCTCCTCCAGGCAGCCACCTCTATGGCTCTAATCATCAGTTGTATTAACTTAACCAGCAAATTTGCTCAAATAAACACAGATAGCAATTTCTGCTAATTTTGTATAAGAAACCTAGATAAAACAGCAGGCCAATCCACTATACAGGGAATATCATGATTATGGTAATTATGTTTACTTAAAGCAGCGTGAATATGTTTAAAAACAAAGTAGACAAATATCTCAGGAGGGCGAGTTACACAAAGATGACCAATTGTTGAACTGTCGATAAACCAATTGCTTCCTTGTCCACTTGCCATCTGGGTCTTTGCCTTGGATGGTAATCCTGTTAAATCTCGTTACTTAAAGTGCCTATGACAATGTTGCTGCAAGTTAAAATTATTTCTTAGAAAAGTTTAGCCAAATAAAATACCTTCACAGTCATACAATCCATCATTTTATACACACAGCTGAAATATTTTATAACTAAACATGATAATTCACAGCGATCTCACAGCTGGTTCTTCTATTCTGGTCGTACCATTTTGTGACATCTGCGGGGGTATGTCTCCCAGGAGATGCAGCTTCACGAAGCATTTCTACCATACGAAGGAACTTAAATGGGAATTTGACAATGCAACTTGGAACAATCGTAGAAAACAAATGTACATACTCTGCTGATGTTATCTAATTCGACAAAAATAAGCGCACAAATTAGCTTTAGATTTTTTTATTTGAATATGAGCAAAAATAGCAAACACCTGTGATAGGCACTGCAAGCTACTGTTTCACTGATGTATACACACTGACCTCACTTCCCCCAGTTTCTTTGTGGCAAACAAACCAAACGACTTGAACGCAGCATTTGTCTTCTGATAGCTGCAAGGGAACAATGTCAGAAAACCTTCAACAATCAATACCAAAGATTTACATTTCTGGAATCACCAGTAAATAATAATAATAATTCCAAAAGGGTCCAAAAACAAAATGAAAACACTGGCTTTGATTTTAGTTTATTAGAAAATAACTACCCGGGTATATGGTTTCTACATAATTAATATTCAGAGGAGTTGCTGTCATGATTTTGCCACATATAAACAACATAAGATTTTAACAACACATAAAGTGATGCAATAGAATCATAAGAATTAACAGCTTTATATGGATGAGTTCACTCATATAGTCAACCATTCACTGGGTTCCTTGATAAGTTCACTTATACAGTCAACCATTCACTGGGTTCCTTGATAAGTTCACTTATACAGTCAACCATTCGACGGGTTCCTTGATAAGTTCACTTATACAGTCAACCATTCGACGGGTTCCTTGATAAGTTCACTTATACAGTCAACCATTCGACGGGTTCCTTGATAAGTTCACTTATACAGTCAACCATTCACTGGGTTCCTTGATAAGTTCACTTATACAGTCAACCATTCACTGGGTTCCTTGATGAGCACATTATTTAACGATTACCAGACAATGTTGTCACCACCACTGCATTACAGAGCTTCACCGGACTTCTATAGTTTTTTAAAGTGTATTAATGAACTATCTGTTGGACCAGTCACATAAATGTCACCATTTTAGAGTCATAATTTCTGCAACTTGAAATCTGCATGATAGTTTATTTGACAAATGTGCACATTTTATGTCACATTTCTTGCACAATCCGTTAAATGCTAAATAACAGCACTGTCGTAGAAGACCAGTCACATCAGGATAGATAGAGACAACAACAAATAATATGTACTGCCACCTAGCAGTCAGTCACCAAAACGCTACAAGACACACGACATTTGCTGAATTGTTCAAAAAGTTAACAGTGGGGGCGGTAAATATGTCCTGTACATGGCGCCACCTGCTAGCAAAATGAAGAAGCGACACTCACGCGTCTGACCCCGTAATTGTATCACTGATCTGCACCAACTTTTCATTCGTCTTTTGATACCTATAGCAAGCAGGCAACAGAAACAACTCATAAGGTGTGCACAGTGCAAAAATTTTCTACATTGTGCTAGTCGCATGCTCTGGGGGTGGGAGGAGGGCTGGAACATTTTACCATGAAAGACTGCAAAGTAACATGCTATGAAGTGCCTGTCAGTGTAGCTTATTGAATGAATGTTGCAGCAAAGTACGCACTTTTGCCAACTGTGAGGAGATCAGTGTCAGGATATGATCCTCAGACGGAAGCAAGAAAAAGCACCAATGAAATTGAAAAGGAATTTGCAATTTGAATTGATGAAACTGAAAATAAAATTTGTTTTTATGGAAAATCATTGGCCCTATAATATAGGGCCAATGATTTTCCATTAAAAAAAATTAATATATGTTGTACCATTAAAGCATTTTTTCTCAGATATTTTTTATTTATGTCAAGGTAGAACAATGTAAGTTTTGTAAAGATTTTTGCTCTGTTTAATTGTACTTGTTGTAAAGAGTATTTTTATTTTATTTTAATTAAAATATCACTATGCAAACATTCTCTGCTGCTGCTACCAATAAAAAAGCTATTTTTAAACCATGATGGTGTCACACACAGTATATATAAACAAACTATCATAATCATCATAGCATAGCTTAGAAATACATATATTATTTGTGGTTCAAAGTGGAATTGAAAAAATTTATGACTGCAGCCTTGAACAGTGAGTGCACCTTTACTCAATTATGTGGCACCCCCCGTCCCCCCCATGACATGTGACACTGACACGGAGAAACAAGTAATGTATGTACAAAGGGAACAGAGTGGCACAAATTGAAAGATTCAGGCACAAGCAGGTAAAAAGAAAAACAAAATGGTCTCGATCATGGTAGCCTCAAGTAAGACTGGGTGCAGTTCACAACATCAAACACAATTACTGTCATGACTCGTTTATCCGTTCTTCGATAATCCGGTTTTTCAGTAATCCAATGCTTTTATGTGGAACGATCTGGATATGCTGTAAATTGCTGTTATTTTTTATGTCTTCATTTCAGCACTGTGTTTTGGGGACCAACTGGTTGGATAACACTGTAATATGATATACTAAACCAGTCTGTTTTAAGTCATTGAAAACTTCAAATGTCTTGGTGAATGTCCTTGTCCTGTCATTTACTAGAAATACAACACAAAACACTTCTATTGCATTAAAATTCTCGGGAGACACAAGCTTGGCAGCGCACCAAAACAAAAGGGGTTAGGCAGTCTAATCAATTAGCAATTCCAGTTGTAAACAGTTGGATTGGTACGCTGAGCAATCAAATAATAAAGCATTAAAAATGTCATGATACATTTAATGTTCAGTAATGTAAGTAAAGTAACTATTTATTCCAAAAGTTTGAATATTCCTTTAATTATGCAAGCAGGTGTTATAAGTTTTGATTTTCAACCTGTGTGAAACTGAGACAGTTTACGTAAAGTGTGTGATATGAAAGAAATACTGTAAATATTCACAAATGATTCAATTGTGGTAATCAGATGATTGGAAACAATCACAATGACTTCAGTCTTCAGTTGCTCTACTCTATACAGCCCTTTCTGGGGCTAACCTAGGAGTGTGGTGTGCATGCAGAAGATGCATATAAACCTGAAAAATAATTGTTAAACAAAATGGTGCAAATAATAATAATAATAATTGACTTCTATGGCGCCTATATCCTCAGGAACCTGAGCTCAGAGGCGCAACAAAACAGAATCAGTAGGCGTAATCGTAAACAAGGACGCGCAAAAGTCAGTATCAGAACGAGGGACAACCGAACATTTATAGTACATGTGGCTAAAATTTTACAATTACATCAACATTTAAAAACCAGAACCAATTACAATCATGCCTTCTGTCTGTATCAATTACAATTATGAAACAGTAACTGGACCCAGTCTGGTCCAAGTTCTGATGGGTGTGACTCACAAACATACTGTCTAATGAACGACTGGCCTGGTGTGACCTACCAGGTACATCGTAATCAACGGCTGAGGAAAGGAAGTACTGTGTCCCGCAGTCCTAGTAATAGCATATGTATGGCCTGCATTATTTATGGGCATAGGTGCACCTTCTAATCTGTTCTCAGGTAGAACACGAGATGCAACTCTAACTGACAGTTTCTGATCAACAGTATTGCCATGGTCACAGTTTTGGTGATGAGACAGGGCTGTCACAAACATGTGTCACTGTCACAGCAATGCAGTCACATTGACAGAGTAATATTGTCACCAACATCCACATGTCACTGTCAGAGAAATTAAGTCATATGCACTGTTTTAACTGTCAGGAAATTGCCCTCGCATTCACAACCTTTATGGTCACTGAAAAACAGCAACTCAGTCACAATAAAATCACCTGTTGCCACACTAATCCTACCTGTATCACTGTTACCATCATCATCACCACTGTTGTCACCTGTTCACCCTCATATACTTACGCATCTGACTCCTTGATGTTCTGCAGGCTGTGCTTAACATCCTCCTTCAGTTCAACAATAACACCGATGCCGAGTTCGCGTTTTAACTCTCCCGCACGATGTACCTTGGTGGCGAGCACAGAACGAAGCGTTGCAATCTCCGCCTCAACCTGAAAGTGAACATATATAGTGATCACAAGTGCACACATGACCAAAAGTAATGATCATTCAATGAGAAATGTCTTTATATAAAGGTTACTTTGCAACTGAATGACAGGTAATTTATTTTGATTATAAGTTTTACTTGGGAAATAAATAACTGGCACAACACGAGTATCTTAATGGATGTGCGGTGTTTATGCCCTTGTAAATTGTAGGCGACTATTCTGAACACGTACATGCACGCACGCATATATACAACCAACCAGAAACAGTTGAACTTCGCTTCATGGTCACCTCGGTAATACGGTCACCACGACCCATTGGGGCAGTCCAAATTATTTCCAGAAAAGTAAAGTACATATATAGGACATTGGTTCCGCTAATACAGTCACTTCGCTGTTCAGGACTCTCTTCTCCAGTCCCAAGGGTGACCTTAGTAGTGAGGTTAACCTTATTCTAAACAGTTTCACTATCTCTATTGTGTTGAGATTAATTGGCAGTTGAAACAAAAACAAGTGATATTATCTCATTTGTGAATAAAAGCTATGTACAATTCATATGAAATCAGAAGTCAGAAGTCTATGTCAATGACTCCTATTCCTGAATCAGTTAGGTAAATAGGACCAGTGCTTCCAAAATCAACCAGTGCTTAAATCAAGGTTTGCAAACTCAAGCAGACACAAGTTTACAATTCCCCTGACATGGTTCAGTGCATCAAACATTAATATCCGACACAGCAGGAGCAGGTACTCATTTATACACCTGAGTGAACTCAGGCAGAGCGGACCCCAAAACCTGATCCCCTCAATTTCCACCCAAAACAGTGCAACATTTCCAAACCTAGTGGCTGCAAGCGCAACCAGCACTGTAACACTACACAACTGGCTGTCTGCCATTGGTAGGCTGATAGCTTACTGCACACATGGTAAAATTTTTTATATCTATGCTGCTCCACCAATGACCACCCTCAATGCCAGCATAGAAAGATCAGCTTCATGTGATGTTATGAAAAAGGCTGAGTAGTTGAATGAGACGTCACAAGACCATCAGATTTTGGTAACCATGGCATACAAACAGACTAGAATGTATTGAGTGTTGCAGACAAAGCAGAACAAGAATGCCCCATTCAGAGGCACAATGCAACTTATTACTCTGCTATTAAGTCAGACAACCCAAGTATCATATTAAATCATATACAGGTATGTGTAATTATATTAGATGATTAAAAATGGGGAGTTTCACACAAAGTCAAAGTTCTCCCACCCATTCACACTGTGAACATACATCAGACTACAATCACTACATGCATAATTTGTAGTGCAGCCACAGTTCCAGTTTTCATGGTTCTGTACGGTTCTCTGTTCTCTATGGCCATTTATTCATGGTACACGTCTTCCACGGTTCCAGTCACCACTATTCTGGCTGGTGGATTATTTGGAATAACAGAATGGTGCTTTGTATTTATAATATATGCTGAAATACTGAATACAATACATACATGATTACAGATCACGAAAGTGTTTGGCCAGCTTTACTTTTTGGTTAGTGACACTTGAGAAGCCACTTTCAAAGCTGACTGTGTTGTTGGCAGCTAAACTCCCTGTCTAAGCCAAAGTGTGGATAGCTGCAGTCTAAGCCAGAGTGTGTGGATGGCTGCAGTCTAAGCCAAAGTGTGGATGGCTGCAGGCTAAGCCAAAGTGTGGATGGCTGCAGTCTAAAACAGAGTGTGTGGATGGCTGCAGGCTAAGCCAGAGTGTGTGGATAGCTGCAGTCTAAGCCAAAGTGTGGATGGCTGCAGGCTAAGCCAGAGTGTATGATGGCTGCAGTCTAAGACAGAGTGTGTGGATGGCTGCAGGCTAAGCCAGAGTGTGTGGATGGCTGCAGTCTAAGCCAGAGTGTGTGATGGCTGCAGTCTAAGACAGAGTTTGTGGATGGCTGCAGTCATTTAAGAAAATTAAGAGGATGAAAGATAATAAATCACCAGGAGTTGATGGGATACCACCAAAAGTACTTAAGGAAATTGTTGAGCAAATTAGTACACCACTTGCAAAATTGTTTAACTTGTCACTAGAAGAAGGAATAGTTCCTTCTGAATGGAAAGACGCAAACATTACGTCGGGATCAAGGAACAAGCCAGAAAATTACAGACCAGTGAGTTTAACATCAGTTGTATGTAAATTACTCGAAACATTAATTAGAGACCACATGGTGGAATTCCTTGTAAAACAAAAATTAATAAATACATCTCAACATGGGTTCCTAAAAGCAAGGTCATGTCTAACCAATCTCTTATGTTTTTTGGAAGAAATTACAAAGTGGGTAGATGATGGGTCACCAGTGGATGTTGTCTACTTAGATTTTCAGAAAGCCTTCGATAAAGTGCCACATCAAAGATTGTTACTTAAACTAAAAGCCCATGGTATAGGCAATGATGTAATCAACTGGATAGAAGAGTGGCTTACACACAGAAGACAGAGAGTAATAGTAGATGGTGAGATTTCAAACTGGAAACCTATACTGTTTTTAATATATATAAACGATTTGGAGGATGACATATCTAGCAAAGTACTGAAATTTGCAGATGACACAAAAGTATTCAGAAAAGTTACTTATGTTACAGATAAACAAAGTTTACAGGATGATCTAGATAAATTAGTTAAATGGTCACAAAAATAGCAAATGTTATTAAATTTGGGAAGTGTAAATGCATACACAAAAAAAAATTACACATAGGACATGGAAACATGAACAAAGAATATAAAATGGGGGATACTGTACTAGGTAGGACCACACAAGAAAAGGACTTCGGAATAACATTTAGTGCTGACATGAAAGTTTCAGAGCAATGTCGGATTGCTGCTTCGAAAGGAAATCAAATTCTAGGGCTAATTAGGAGAACTATCACTTATAAGGAGAAACAGCTTTTTGTACCCCTGTACAAAGCAATAGTTAGACCACATTTGGAATATTGTATTCAAGCATGGAGGCCGTATCGTAAAAAAGGACATAGACAAGCTAGAAAGAATACAACGAAGAGCAACTAAAATGATTCCAGAATTGAGAGACCTTAGTTACGAAAGCCGCTTATTACAATATGGTTTGACAACACTAGAGACCAGGAGACTAAGAGGAGACCAAATAGAAGTGTTTAAAATAGTGAACGGTTATGAGGATGTTGACTGGAATATGTTCTTCAAACTTAAAGAAGGCAGTAGAACCAGAATACACAAAGCAGCATTAGTTAAGTAGTGTAGGTTGGACATGAGAAAGTACTCTTTCTCACAGAGGGTGATAAATGAATGGAACAAACTGCCAAATGATTGTGTTAATGCTAGTAGTGTGAATATGTTTAAAAATAGAATTGACAGATATATGATAAGGGTGGGCTACACTAGATGATAAAATCGTTGGACTCTCGATAAGCCAATGGCTTCCTTGTCCACTTGCCATCTCGAATTTGTTGTTTGGGATGGTAATCTTGTTAAATCTATATTTAAATAAATTCAAATCAAGATATAATGCTAAGCAATACACAGTGATACATTACTATCAAAATAAATATTATCACTTAATAGTGGCATGTTAAAATCTGATTATGTTCTGTACCTTTGTATTTAATATAATATTATAGTCTTTGAATAAAACATTGCTGTGACTTTATTTCCCTGTGACTTTCTTACTGTGACTTTATTACCGTACACTTTTGTAATACCTTACTTTTGGCATATCTGTCGCGTGTAGTGGTTGCTGACACTTACCTTATCTAACTCAATCTTCCATGCTGCCTCCTGCCGTGCCCTCTCCTCAGGGTCTTGGGGGACAACAGATCCATGGTTGACAGCGTTGTCATACTCCGGGGAAGTGATGGTGTCGTAGAAACTGTCATCGGCTCCTGCTGATGCCCAGATTACATCACAGCTAAACGTTACTTCAAACTGGAGTCTTTGGTCACTTGCTCTAGACCGTTTTACTTAGAACATCTTTAAATATGTTTTCTTGTTCACTATGAAGGTAGATAACATGGCTCGAAATTGGCAGTTGGCTATGGGAGCAAGTAATTGGTCCTTATTATAAGTTTTGGGATATGATTAATTTTCTATTTTAGATGTATAGAACATTGTGCTTATCATATTTAAGTTTTGAAGAGCTCGAAAATGCATTATGTTGATATAAAACGGTTAAACAGCATACCGCAGTGATAAGTATTTAACCGTTAGAACACAGCAAAATAACTTACAAATTGGATTATCAGTTACAAAATTAGCCTACAAAATATTGAAGTTGAGAAAAATGTTAGGTTTGTATTAGTTCTGCAACCACTGGCTTGCAAGGATGGTTATGTAGCCATGATCAGTAATGGCTAATGTATTGCGTACGACTCGGACTAGAATAGAGTAGAGTAGACTGGATCATTACATAGACATACACATAGTCATAGGATAGGTGTCAAACGCATGAATCAAGATGTTTACTTTTATGAGACGCTTACGGTTGCACGTATATTAAGGTACACAATTTCTACCTTGATTCTGCCGGTCAGGCTGCTTATAAAGTGCGTCTCCAGTTGCCTTTGAATCCATATTGTCGCGTGAGGCACTTTATTTATTGAAATATACGATTAACGTATCACCAGACAACTACAGTTTCGATGCAAGATGGAGAGCGGCGATGTCATCAAGTTGATAACCTCAAACCGATATTAAACAGAATGAATATAAATAATAACTACAACAGTTTCCTGCTTATATATTTAGTGTGTGAGCAAATAAAAAACTGGTTGAAATTGTAAATAAATACTTAGGACAGCAGTTTATTCGAGAGTATATAGTTCACTACTTAAAACTTTAGTGTTGCATTTATACCCCAAGAACGATTTCAAATTCGATCACATCTGGAAGGGCGACTTGTGATTTTTTTTAATTAAACTACTGCTTGCAGTACTTGTTACGTTATAATACATATTTACAGAACAAGTTGATTTACCTTTATATCGTCAGGTCAGTCAACTTATGATTATTTACTTCACTCTCCATACAGTTATATGTATTGCATTTATTGTGATATTTGTCTTAATTGCAAATGTTTTTGTTTTGATTGTAAATAGTGCAAAATGTGTTGTTATTAATAGTATGCTACATACTGCACGTAAAAAATAAAAACATAATTTTTTTAGGTCAACCCCATCAAAAACCGCCTGTCCCAGAGAACTATGTCGGATAATGATCGATATTCCTTAAATCCACTGCAGCACAAACAGTTTGCATGGAAAATCTAACCCCACAAGGACTTCCACAAGGAACTGTGACAAAACATAATATAGTATCTTCCACGTTGCAATGATGGTACACACACGTTTTTCATTGTATTCACTTAGCCACATATTTTAAGTCCATTAATTTCGTCACTTTAGTTATAGCTGCTATATATATATATATATATATATATATATATATAAGGATATATTAATGTATGACATTAAAATATTGCAGTCGAACAATCTTTGCAAACCGCCAGAAAACCAAAACGGCTATGAAGAAATAGACAGAATGGCTTTAATTTGTCTACAATCATCATTTAGCTAATATGCGTACATTGGTACCTTAAAAAACTATCGGGTGTGGTATTTCGTCGTATGTACAATTTAATTCATTTGGAAGCTTAATAATGGCCAAAAATATGCAAATCACCCTTATATTGTGATTGGAACACAAAGTGTACCATGACACAACTGAATAACTAACTTAGTTTAAAATACACACGCACGCTCGCACACTTTTAGTCTGCATATCACTTTGGTAAAAGGATTGCCACTGAGGCAAGATGTATCTCGCAAGCTCTAGTTGCATGTAATTGGTTTTTGTGCGGCGTGGGTTTAGTTGTTCGTACATTTAAAACATAATAACTGAACAAAATGGCAATGGCTATGGGAAGAAAACAGAACGTAAGTTCTACATGACGGTATTGTATTTCATATCTCACATACCTAAGGTAACATACTTAGACATTTCGCCCAAAATATTGCACAGAAGAATGTAGGCGATAATTAGTTCACAAGTTTCAGTAAATTATTTACGCCACCAGACAACATTCTTCCCTCTTTTTTTTAGAATTGCATTAATTCCACGGTAACCAATTCCACACCATTCCACGTAAAAATATTGTGTTTTTGCGACGCACATAACGATAATATAAATCGCGGCGTCCGCAGACCACTATATTCACTGGGCCTGTATATTAGCCGGAACGAGCCCGGAACGAGATTGAATTGCTAAATGCGTGGATTACGTGATCTGTATAATGATGTCACTTGAATGTGTAGTTAGATAACGTAATAATGCAACTTTTCACCAAGTGGGAAATAATTACACGTACATTAAGATATGTGTTGGGCTCCCGGAACGATGACTTATTGACGATCGGCGGCCATGTTTTGGCTGTTCCGTCTATTGAACATCACCTAGTGGGCGGCCTCACATTAGTGGGTTACGGTTCATACACCATCTACTGCAGTAATACTGGTGATCACTGATTGGGGTGTGTACTGGTATATGAAATAATTTATATCTAAATAAAATGAAGTAAATCTGAAATGATACAGTTTAACTACACCCTTCTATACAACATCATTATGTATATTATGACTATATGTATTATAATTTATTTTATAATATGTATTACAGGTAACTATATTATATTACACTACTTCTGTTAACCCTTTTCCAATACACTATTGGTCAATAAAACTTTTATTCCACATATTGAATATTGGTGTTATATTACATTATTATTTAACGCAAAATTTTTTTAAAAAGAAAATTAAATATTTATTAAAATATTGTATACTACATGGCACTGTTTTTTTTATTCTTTAGTGTTACACAATGAACACTACAACTAAATTCTTTTTTAGGAGCGGCCTTTTGTTGTTGTGCCTAATGCAATTTATGAGTGAATTTAAAAGAATAAATTATGGAATAATTACTTATGTTAGATTCTGAACTTGATACACAATTTATATTGGGCCTCTCTCATGTTGTGTGCATAAGGCGCCCGTGTAACTATGCATAGTTGTTATTTATCATTAAGGAAATTAACTTCACACCATGTTCTTTGTAAATGTGTTCTGTAATGGTCAGGTTACTGAATCATTGTTTGACTTGTGAATCCACTTTCTGTATTAGACAAGTGTGTTATATTAGTGTGTTCCATGTAGGCTATTTTTTGGTTAGTATGTATTTAAGTTTGGAATTAGTACGTTTTGGTGATTTGTATGTAGACCATGTTTTGTTTAGTGTTTAGACGAGTATGTTATTAGTGTGTTCCGTGTAGGATACTAGCTGGTGTATTAGTATTTATTAAAGATTTATACCAATATGTTATAAGTTGCATTATTACGTTATCTCACTAAACATTCAAGTGAAATCATCATACTGATCACGTAATCCACGCATTTAGCAATTCAATCTCGTTCCGGCTAATATACAGGCCCATATTCACTGCATGTAGGGAGGTCGGTAGAAATCACGCGAACGCGTTGCCATTCGGACGCTGTGTTAAATCGCGTATGTTTACTAATTTGTAAGTTCACAATTTTCTAAAGAATAAACATAGGTATGATATCAAAAGAAAGAGAAATATGTCTTGTTTATGATAAAAATATGTGCTATTGTGAATTCGTTACGCTTCATGCAGATATCCACGATGAAGCAACGACACCAGCAGGAATTTCGTTTCCTTGTGGGCGCGGCCATATTTAATCCCGTTGAAGGATGGTGTTTTGCTTATATTCTTGTGCTGTGTTATTACCCGTCATGCAACATTTATTGGCATGGTTGAAACCACAAAATTATACTCTGCGTTGGTGTTTGTCTCGTATGAATGGTAAAAAAATTTAGAAAGTTATTTTATTTTGAAAGTTTGCCATATTGGCAGAGCAAATAAAGTATCAATAGGTTGCGGAAACCCTTGGAAACCATACATATGCAATAAAGTAATGTTGTAACTTAATAAAATTGGAAGTTTTGTGGAGAAACACCTTTGCCCATGTTTGCCCCAAGCTTGAACGTACAGGTACCCCGCGTCCGGTGATGACGGCTGGCTGAATATCTTCTATTATCGCCCACAGAAGCCGCACGCATTTATCGTGGTCTCGTATGTGTTGCTATGTTTTAGCCATGTATTTGTTATTTGTGTGTACACACATGTAGGTATGCTTGCACATATTAAATGTTGGAATTTTTATAGTTAGGCCAATATGTAATTTCAAGTAATAACCCATTGCTATGCCATACTATACATATCATAACTACAAAGAGGCACTTAACCTAGCTACAACTGAAATTAGAAAATCTAAAAGAACCTTTGAAAAAAAATTGGCAGGTAATATAAAAAATGACAGCAAGACTTTCTATGCTTATGTAAGGAGTAAACAGAAAGTTCGAGATAAGGTCGGACCACTGGAAAACAACAGTGAAAACATAATTTTAGATGGGTTCCAAATGGCAGAGGTCCTGAATGAGTATTTCAGCTCAGTTTTTACCACAGAAGATATCAGCTCACTTCCAGTTCCATTGACTAAATTTTAGGGCAACAAATCAGAACATTTAGGGCAGTTATTTGTAACTCCTGAAATGATAGCAAAGAAAATTAAGAAGATGAAAGATAATAAATCACCTGGAGTTGATGGGATACCGCCAAAACTGCTAAAGGAAATTGTTGATCAAATTAGTACACCACTTGCAAACTTATTTAACTTGTCACTAGAAGAAGGAATAGTTCCTTCAGAATGGAAAGAAGCAAACATTACGCCGCTGTTTAAGAAGGGATCGAGGAAGAAGCCAGAAAATTACAGACCAGCGAGTTTAACATCAGTTGTATGCAAATTACTCGAAACATTAATTAGAGACCACATGGTGGAATTCCTCATAAAACATAAATTAATAAATACATCTCAACATGGATTCCTAAAAGCAAGGTCATGTCTAACCAATCTCTTGTTTTTTAGAAGAAATTACAAAGTGGGTAGATGACGGGTAACCAGTGGATGTTGTCTACTTAGATTTTCAGAAAGCTTTCGATAAAATGCCACATCAAAGATTGTTACTTAAACTAAAAGCCCATGGTATAGGCAATGATGTAATCAACTGGATAGAAAAGTGGCTTACACACAGAAGACAGAGAGTAATAGTAGATGGTAAGATTTCAAACTGGAAATCTGTTTTGAGTGGGGTACCACAGGGATCAGTGTTAGGCCCTATACTGTTTTTAATATATATAAATGATTTGGAGGATGACATATCTAGCAAAGTACTCAAATTTGCAGATGATACAAAAGTATTCAGAAAGGTTACTAATGATACAGATAAATAAAGTTTACAGGATGATCTAGAAAAATTAGTTAAATGGTCAGAAAAATGGCAAATGTTATTCAATTTTGGGAAGTGTAAATGTATACACATAGGACATGGAAATATGGACGAGGAATATAAAATGGGGGATGCTGTACTAGGTAGAACCACACAAGAAAAGGATTTAGGAGTAACATTTAATGCTGACATGAAAGTTTCAGAGCAATGTGGGATTGCTGCTTCGAAAGGAAATAAAATTCTAGGGCTAATTAGGAGAACTATCACATATAAGGAGAAACATCTAATTGTACCCCTGTACAAAGCAATAGTTAGACCACATTTGGAATATTGTATTCAAGCATGGAGGCCATATCGTAAAAAAGACATAGATAAGGTAGAAAGACTACAATGAAGAGCAACTAAGATGATTCCAGAATTAAGAGACCTTAGTTACGAAAGTCGCTTATTACAATGTGGTTTGACAACACTAGAGACCAGGAGACTAAAACTTAAAGAAGGCAGTAGAACCAGAGGACACAAAGCAGCATTAGTTAAGGAGCAGTGTAGGTTGGACATGAGAAAGTACTCTTTCTCACAGAGGGTGATAAATGAATGGAACAAACTGCCAAATGATTATGTTAATATTAGTAGTGTGAATATGTTTAAAAATAGAATTGACAGATATATGATAAGGGCGGGCTACACATAGATGAGAAAATTGTTGGACTCTCGATAAACCAATGGCTTCCTTGTCCACTTGCCATCTGGAACTTGTTGTTCGAGATGGCAATCTTGTTAAATCATACAATTGAAATTGTCTTATTAATATTGGAATATATAAAATCGATTAAATCGGATTTTTTCGATTAAATCGATTTATTTATTCTCCTTGGAGCATCTTTTACACTTTGCTCGGCAACCCGTTTTACCAATTTGTACAACTTTCTCAAAATAATTCCACATAGAATCTAGTTGACGTGGCATGGTGACACAACCAGTCAACCACAATGTGCAATCGCAATGACCATCAGAATGTTCTGCCTACTAACTTACTAAGCCTAGTTACCAGACTGCCCTGCGTCATGCCTTGCTGCCCTTATTCCCTGGCTTCTCAGTAGGATTGGCAGTCCCTTCACTCAAGAAATATGTGGCTTCACCATGAAGCCACATATCAACTGATTAAATCAAAGCATGCAATTAGCTGCAGTCAGTTGGTCCTTTGCAGTAGTCTTAGTAGGGTTGCATTGTACCAGTAAACTGGTGCCCAGTTTTTATAATGATAAACTAAAACATTGTTGTCTTGTTTTCTCAGGTTCGGCTACCGCCAGAGGTCAACAGGATTCTCTACATTAAGAACCTGCCTTACAAGATCACTGCAGAGGAAATGTACGATATCTTTGGCAAGTACGGCGCCATCAGACAGATCCGGGTGTAAGTTTTCTGGAAATGGTTTCAAACTAAAGAAAAAAGTGGAAACAATGACTTTATAGTCATTCTGTTTCGGGCAGCAACATTCAATCTGTAAAATGTTTTTATATAAAATTTTAGTGCCTTAAAAGCTGTGCCATACAATGATGGTCATGACGACTAGATTCAATAGTTGTCATGACGACTAGATTCGACAGTTGTCATGACGACTTGATTCAACAGTTGTAATGATGACTAGATTTAGTTGTTATGAAATGATAATTTCATTAAGCTATTTTCCTACAAACATGTTTAGTTCATGTCTTTATCATTGCACTCTAATTTAATTTAAGGGGACACTTGGGTCTAAACGCATGTTATTTTATATTTTCTTTATCATTTAATCTACACAGCTGAAACTTTCAGATTTTGAAAGTCCACCTAAGAGGAAGGCTGAGAATTTTTTTCCGGGGTGATTTTCCCACGGTACGGCAGCCATTTTGGATTGAATGTGTTCATAAAAATATCTCAGTAACTACTGGACCTAGATTACTCAAATTTGGTGTAGAGTTACTCCATGTAACCCTAAGTGTTACCACCAAGCTACATTTTTTTTATTTAAAAAACCTTTTTTTAAATAATTTTTACAATTTTTAAATATATTTTTTCCAGATTTGTTTTACATTCACAAGTCATTTTATGAAAAACTTAGCCATTTAAAAAAAAGTAGCTTGGTGGTTACCAAGGACATACTGTCAAGGTGCACTGTAGCAAGTTTCATGCAAATCTATAAAGCAGTTACTCAGATAAATAAACGAGAAGGCAGACTGCGTGGGTGAAATCATGTTTCTGAGAAAATCGCGTTCAAAGTTTAGATAAATTTATGCACATATTTCAACATCTGAAAATCATCCTATGTCAGTGAAATTTTGGACACATCTCTACGCATATACTCTAACAAATGGCATAATTCAGAGTTATTTGAACAGCAAACTAATAATACTAATACATGTCAAACACAGCAACATAGCTAAAACACTAAAAAAACAGGAAACCATATTTCTACAATAGCACACCATTCCAACATTCATACAGATAAAGTTCACTGAAGTTCAGACAGGTTCACTGAACCTCAGATAAAATTCTCTAAAGCACTGGTGAAGTTCACTACTGCTCAGATAAAGTTCACTGGAGCTCAGATAAAGTTCACTGGAGCTCAGATAAAGTTCACTGGACTACAAATAAAGTTCGCTGGAGCACAAATAAAGTTCACTGGACTACAAATAAAGTTCACTGAACAAGAGGATGTAAGAAGCACACAAGTGTCTACTGGCAATGTTTCAGATCCCCTAAAGTGCACCAGGTGCATAGCTGGAAGAATCTCGAGCGCGTACTCGCGCCATCCTCCGTGCACGCCGGGCTTCCATTGTGCTGGCCTGTAGTTGTCGTACAGACTGCTGCAGCCGGCGACTGTCAGCCTTTGCTGCCGACGTTCTCAGCTGCTTGCCAATGGGCATACCCATGATCTCGTCGCTGTGTGAAATTGTCAAACCAATCCCTTGGTTGAATTCTGCAATGGCAGAGCAGGTTGCAGGAACAACGCGTGGCAAACCAAAGAAACCAGTCTTTGGATACTTCAGCCAGACCTTGGCATGGAGGGTTTCATTGGCATTCTGTGTTTGACCCCGCAGGCAACGCCGCAGTAGGTCAGGGTGGCCGAGTCTGATATAAACTTCCTTCACTAGCTCGGCGACATCCTTCGCCAAGGGTGTGTGCACATTTTCGAAGTGTGAGCCGGGTTCTTCACCTTTAGCAAGGGCCCTCTGGAAAAAGCACCAACTGTTGGTGCCTGTCGGACAGTGGTTGTGATGCGGCTCGTCGTCGGTGGACGCAGCATGGAAAAAAGATGCAAAGACTGCACTCCTCATGGCATCCTTGTTCCCTGTGCAGCTGCGGATCGCCCTGCCATACTATGATGTCAGTCTGGTGATGGCAGCCTGTGTGAGTTTTCCATGCCCACGTCCACCGAGAGTCACACCAGACTTCTTGGTGTCCTTGGCCAAGTTCCGCAGTGCCATCCCCATTCTCTTGGCCACATGATTGACGCATTCCTCCTTCGTGATGGCAACGTCCTCGTCGTACACATTCAGGCCACACAAGTGTTTGTAGGTGCTGGCATCCCCATCTGACAGCACTGATGTGTACCGGAACCCGTGCTTGTCAACAGAGTTCTTCCCAGAATCTCTGCAGCTATCTTTTCCATTGCGTTGGAAAAACCCGTATATAGTTGACCGTGCAGTTGTTATGGCCATCAAACCACTTCTTGAAGTCGTCTGTATCTCGTCCACCATAACGTGATACTGCGCATGCACAGCTGTGACAGTAGAGTGACAGGATCGTGAAGTCAATCACCAGTCCTGTCACTACCTCCACTATGCACTCGATGCCGTACAATGAGCTATGGCCACGGGTCATCCAGCTACCGTCGAAGCTCACCATTAGGTCCATGTCTCCGGATTCGTCAAGGGTAGGGTCAAGTTCCTTGTACACATTTCGGACAATCTTTGCAGACTCGCAAACATCATCGTTTGCGACCTGCATGGCTGCATCTGTGATGGTCTTTTGGTGTGTGATGTAGGTTGTATGGCATATGGCTGGCATATCAAAGAAGCGGCATAACTTGACAAGTCCCGAATAGCCGACTCCCATGTCAACCGTTGCTGATACTGCAGACCTCACAACAACTAATGATACATTCGTCGCCTGGGCCCCTCCGATGTGATCAGATGACAAAGTTGAGTTGACAACCTTGTCACAGCTGGTGCAAAATGTCTCAAGGCCACACACCATGCCGAGAGTGCGGTCAACAGCTCGGATAGATAGAGTACGCCTCCGACAAGACGTGCATGGCAAGCCTGCCACTAGCGACGGCAACATGGCACAGCGCACAAGTACGGTGGACAGATCTGTACCAGTATCACCTTCACCCTTGTCTGGGAACTGGGAAACACCCATCTCATCCAGTAGATTGGCATAGTCAAACTTTCGCTCGGTTGCAGATAGTCTTCGACGAGATGCATCAGATGACACCGATGGCTGACTTGATGCCTACAAACAAGTACACAGTACTAATGTATTTCATGAAGACAAGTATTACTAACAGCAAAAGCCTCTCTCTACCCATTATTACACTGCATGTTTGTAAATTTATTTATTATTACTATATTACAATATAAATAAGTCATAAAGACATACCAATGCAAATTTTACTAATAATATAAACCAAAATTACACTGCATAATATACACAGCATAACTGCTATCCCTCAAGCAACATACTTTGAGCATGTATATAATTATATAAATATTACGTCAACTTTGCCTTAGTTGACGTACCTGGATGGCCCCTGGGCTGGGCCTAAACATCAACACGACCACAAATACAGAGATCTCAAACAATTTCCTGCTACAAAGTATTTGAATACAAACACTCTTTAGAAACAATACGAATATATTTGAATTATGCACTGTCAGTGTTATCGCACTGTTATAAAACATCCGAAATCAAACTTACTCCACGTCTCACTGTCGACGTTGTCGCTGGCATCATGGTCAGGCTCGACATCGTAACCGCAGGTTCAACTACGAATTCACCCCGCGCAGTTTTTCTCTCGCGCTAATTGCAGCTGTGCAATATTGCGCTGCTTTCCAACACGGACACCACTCACTCGCTTTCTACCAAACGGCATGATGTTGTTTTAGAAAGCTAAAGAACGCAGAGAATAAAAACGTCGACTGATCGAACGTAGCTGGTATTTCAAGCTGACGTCATAGGACGGTATTACAACCAATCAGAACATTTGTCTTGGGGGAACTCGGAGATTCCGACATCACGTGACGCCGCCTGACCAATCGCTGCAGGATTCCCCAGTCCTTTGTCCCCGAAACAACAAGAGAGGGGGTCGTTCATTGGCAAGATTACTGGGAGCGCGCAAGGGCTATTTTAAAATAGTCTATACCATCACGCGCAGTGAAAACGGGGCTTTCCCGTGATGTGTGCCATGTTGGAATTGCAGTGTGTTTGGCAACACGATCGGTCATGGAAACATGCATAGTTTTCGATCATTCACGCTTCGTTTGACAAAAACAAAGACTTAGCAATGACAGGCCCCAGACAAAACACCTGTTTTGTGGTATAAAGAGGTTTATTTCGGTAGAACAACGTACGTGAATAGCAAGTTGAATAATTTTTAAGCATGGAAAAAAATCCGTAAATTCCGACCCGAGTCTCTCCTTAACGTATACATATACCATGTCATTGTCACTAGTAATTTTATCACATATTTTGTTTACTGCGTTATATCTTACCATCAGGTATTAATGTGTTAATCATGTCTATGCACCAGCTGTAGCACTCCTCTACATTATTTCCTTGTGTCATTTATACACTGTATGTCAATCTATAGGTGATTTATTGTGGCAACATGGGTCAGATAAAATTCTAATAATTATTAATTAATGATACATAATAAAACTGCATCCTCAACTGATTTAGCCTGTCGTGAATCTGGTTTGTTAATATCCTAATAGGTAGTGTGTGCATAGTTTAAGTAATATCTGCAGTCGGTTTAATTAAAAAAATTATTTTTTTCAAATTATCAAATGAATTGACTTTAGTCGTTAGCTCTGATAAGGTTAAAAAAGTGGTTATCCAAAAGGGTAAACACTTTATGGGGTCAAGGCTGATCATGGGCATGACCTCTCGCCAATCACATGACAAAAGTTATGAAATTTCACCAAGGGCAAAATTCATGTTTTCAGCGTTTCCATTTTCACTTCAATAAATTCTGCATGCAGAATTAAATAATTTTTTTCTGATGATTTCGCAAAAAACTACATACAAAAGTTGCACAAACGAGCTAGCATGTTGTAGTGAATACTAGGTAGGTTTGAATTTTTGCAAAATTAATTTGATATTAAACGAGCAAAACATCTAATTGATTAAGCACTTTTAAACAACTCCTCAGTGAATGGTCAAAAAGGGTGTCTTAATTATACAGGTTGTATCTTAATACAAGTGGTACTTCGGGAAGTGTTTTGGTTGGTAATGACAGGTGGTTGCTTGAGCAGGTATCACTATAGATTGATAAACTGTAATTATTTTCTCCTACATAACATTAAAGTTGACCACACAGTCATTTATAATGACTGGCAATGGGGGGTATTAAAAGAAATATGACTTCCAGGCGATCTACGAAGAGTTATATATATTTTCAGACAAAACTTAACATTTTACATTATCAGTGTACCAAAATTTTAAGTAATTAGTACTATTCTATGGCCTGCAGTGCAGCTTTAACTTATCTAAGGTAAACATAGCACTAATAAATACAGTAACTGGTTTGTTGTGTCAATTCAACACAATATCTGCTTGAGATGAGTGAAATACTAATATAAGGGTCACACTTATTGCACATTGCAGAGGAACAACGCAGGAGACGAGAGGGACAGCGTTTGTGGTGTACGAGGACATCTTTGATGCAAAAAATGCCTGTGACCACTTGTCGGGCTTCAACGTGTGCAACCGGTACCTCGTCGTCCTGTACTACCAGCCTAACAAGGTCAGTGGCACTGGCCCCCAATTACTAATTGTTTACTCTTCATTACAGTCATTCCATGTATTTAATAACAAAGATAATAAGAAAACTTCTATTGGAAACCCTAGCTCAGAGGAGCATCAAAACAAGAGGGTTAGGCAACTTCAAAATCAGTGGTCATTTGCTAAAGTTGTCAACAGATTGTTCATATTAATGTACATTCATTAGGAGCATACTTTCTTCACAAATAAAATAATTTAGAGGTATGTAAAATGTTGTTCTAAAATTAACTTTAATAGGAAACCTACATGTAGCTATCAAAATGTGGCATTACTACATTTAGAGTATTTAAAAAAAAAACAATTACAGCTGCTATATCTCCCCCCAATTGTATACTGACTATGAACTAATTTATTATTATTTGTTGTGTCTTTACTGGCCATGAAATATATTGTGACTGATTTAAACAGAATTTTCAAAGAAATGCTAACTGGACTCATTTTCTGTGCAGGCCTACAAGAAGCTTGACCAGCAAAAGAAACAAGAAGATCTTGACCACATGAAGCAGAAGTATGGACTGAGTACACCCGAGAAGAAATGACCAGTGAAATATATGACTTTGTTTGTCTCTTATGTGACAGTTTCCATGGCAACACCCAAATGACTAGTTGACAGTGTGGGGACTGCCAAGTAATGAGATCTCATTCATTGTGAGGACTACCAAGTAGGCAGGTCTCATTAAATGTGGGGACTGCCAAGTAGGCAGATCATTATGAATAAGACCAGGTCCTGGTCTTATTCATTGTAAGGACTACCAAGTTGGCAGATCTCATTTAGTATGGGGACTACCATGTAGGCAGGTCTCATTCAGTGTGCGGACTACCAAGTAGGCAGGTCTCATTCAATGTAAGGACTACCAAGTAGGCAGGTCTCAATCAGCGTGGAGATTACAATTACAACATTAGTTACACTGGAAGCCACTTATATAAAATAAATTTTATCCATTACACCTGGCTATGTAGTACATCTGGTTTGAACACATAGAATACCTAGACATAGAATTTGGACGATCAATCCTGTCCACTACGGTGAAGATGCAACTTCCATTGCAATGTTTGAATGTGATCTAATATGTACTTAGGTAAAAGCAGTCATATTTAATTTTAGTCCAAGACTTATGGACAACCACTGCCTTCTTAAAGAGCTTGAATAAATTCATCAGACTGGTATCTTAATTTAACTTTACTTATTATGAAATAAAGTGTTTGTGTAACCATTTTTACACCTGCAACTGGTCCGTTGTTGACTTCGCTAAATGTCCTGATGAGGAAAACTTGCTGGTTACTCAAACTGTAATGTTTGGTCAAACATTTTAGTTGTATGTAACATGTAGTTAAACAATGTAACTATAGTTGTTCCTTGTGAAAATGTTCATCAAGTTGGTATATATATATATATATATAATATATTATATATATATATATATATATATATACACATATATATACACACATGAATTACAATTTTCTTCAACCACAACTATTTTGACTATTATTATTGGCAGTCGAAACGTTGAGTGAGTTATCAAAATAGTTGTGGTTGAAGAAAATGGTAATTCATATATAGTTGTTCCCAGTGTTTTGACTATTTATGTCCCAGTAGTTACAGTAACATTTCAAACGACTGCATGCCCTTGAGGTGTTCGTTGGTATAATCAGTTAACAACCTCACACATTCCATTGACTCTCCTGCATGGTTGGGTAAAAATGTCCAGTTTTCTTCAACAGACCAACAGACCAGATTGTCACCATTTTTAACCACAGCAATACATACAATTTACACTGAAGTAGTTTGATCACTGACTTTCACGCATGCTAAAAGTTGTAGATGGGAACATGTTGGCGTAACCTGCAATTGTGTGCTTCAAGGTCCAGTTAGACTTGCTGTACCAACCCACTACAGGTTATATTCAGGTTTTCTGCATACTACACATTTTTGAAAGTCAATACACACATTTGGGAGTCATCATGTTTTGATGTGGATTTATTTTTACATAACCTAAGAAACAGCATACATGTACTTTATTTGTCAGTACAAAACTGTCTAACACATTATATAATAAAAATAATGATATAACACACATAATGCATACAAACTCCTAAGTTTCATACATTTTGTTATGTAGACTGTTCCCCTAACACTTGTGTACAGAAGATTTAGGTTGAATACAACATTCAGCTTTATTAGGCTAACATAATCACTACCAGCAAAGTACTATTTCCAAATATGGTTTCAGAAACACAAAATCTTTTTGCCAAGACAACTTTATTTCTTAAATAAGTATTTATGTACATGTGCTTTGTTTCACCAGTAAACTAGTTGATATTTAACACATTAAACAAAGTGAATATGGCAAAATATGCCATAATGATATTTCCCACAAAATCATCATTTTACCTGCAGTATCTTCCTTTACCCATGTTCAGGGAGAAGATATCCAAAATGTAGTCATAGGCTGTAGTGGGTAAATTGGCATTTGATTTTTGTATTCTTCCATTGTAATTGGATGACAGGATATGTGTGGTGCTGGCTTGTGTATATGTGGGTTCGGAATATTTGCCTTGACAGACAGGAATAGAAGTTACAGTTAACAGAGAGCAACTGGGTTCGGAGAATATGTTGAGCGAAACAAGATGACAGGAGGATGGTGGAGTTACGAGAAGAGATTGGAATGAAGAAACGCCTGAAAAGGAAGACTGACATGCAAGCCACATTCAGAGAATGAGTAAAAAGAGATTGACACAGAGAACATGGAAAACAGAAAATGATGGTACAGTAGGAGAGAACCACAAATTAAGGTGTAGGATAATGTGGAGATAGATCTGGAAAAGCCAGGTGTTTAAAACAGAGAATGTGAGAAGATGAAGAGAGATGGAGACAAGACATTGAGATAGCAGACAAGAATGTGATGTGGCCCCCACTGCTAAGATATTATGTGGAAGAAGGTGAAGAGTGTTTAACACCATTTAATTTTAGTTTTAAAGCAACACAAAATGTTCATTAAATGTCTAGCAGACTAGCATAATTATTATGCTGGGTCTGTTGCAAAACTTACCAATCTTCTTCTCAGGTAAAATTTCTCCAATTATTTTGTTCACAATATAATTCTATGAGCCCACAGTGTATGAGCCATCAAGTTGTAATACAGCTGTCAGCAGCATTAATTCTACAAGAAATGTATCAAACCAACAAACTTTAAACATGTTATATCAGCCTCATCAAAGAAGTGGTGGCATATTTTTGCCGACTTCTGCTTTTTTTGGTGGTTTAAGAGTTTTGGATTTATTGTAATGTCAGAGTACTATGATCATCCGAGACGCACCCTATCACATGGTGTTGGCCATGTTTTCAGTTGTTATCAGATGACGCGTCATCTATGTCATTAGCCTTGCGTGCTGTGGGCTTAGAATGCTTCTCCGACAGCTCCTTGATGACGGTGTTCATGCGCAGGCGAAAGCGCATGTCCACCAGTGATGCATTGTACTTCAACTTGCCTGACTGCAAGCTGTCATGCCTTGAGTACTGTCCAGGGACCATGTTCCGCAGTTGCTGCTTCCTCACAAGTGCCCTGCGATGCTCCTCCACTAATTCAATGGTCGAGTCGCTTTTCTGGATAATGTATGGACTCCAGTTTTGCACTGTATTCGAGTCCAATGCACCAGCTAAATTCTGGTGCCCTTGGGAAGTCTGTAACTGCTTGATTGACCTTGAAGGCAGCCATGTAATCCTGTGCAGTGACTGGATGCTCTCCAATACTGGTCGTGAGTGTGGCCCATAAAACCCACTAGTAATCGATTCCTCAAGCATTGACAACTTGTGGAAGTCAGTTGAGCAGGGCTGAATCATTCGTCCCCCATATACCTCATGGCTCGGTGGGTCCTGCCTTAGGACAGGGGAGCTACTTTCTAACACGGCATCAACACCTGGCTGCCCTGCGTGGTGTTTGTATCGGCTGACCCATAGATGCCCTAGCACAATCACCAGGATGATGACAACAGAGGTAACCATGATGACTGAGATCATGGCAAGTAACTGCCATGTGGCTTGTATTGGGAATGCTGCCCCATCTACAACAGATAGCAATGCCGTAGGGAACTAGTACAAGGACATGGCAATAACTTTCTGTCCTTATGTGACCTTCATTCATGATTGTCGGCTAACTATAGCCAGCTATTAAGTAATTTATCATAGCTCCTAACCACAAAATAATTTATTTTCCACGTTTTACTTTTAAGTAATTAACTGACGACTTAATTTTATTTACTTATTTGCAATTTAATGATCTATTCTTTTATAGCATTTAATGTTTTATATATTTTTTAAATATCTACTTGCATGAGCTAAGCTACTATTCAGCCTCCATGGCTGCAAAACAGAATAAACTTATTATAATTAGTACTGTTAACTTGAGTCTTAGAAGTCATTCCAGTGTCAATGTCTTCTTATAAAACTATATATATACATATATATGGAACTGATTATTGAAAGTTGGTAGTTTAAAAGTGACAATCTCGTCGGTCATAATTTTAATAAATTTGCAATTTATAATAATTATTAAAAAAAAAAATTATTATAATAAATTGCAAATTTATTAAAATTATGACCAACGAGATTGTCACTTTTAAACTGCCAACTGTCAATAATCAGTTCCATTTCACATACAGAAACAAAACATAATGGAGTTGTTTTAGTATCTAAATAATTATTTATTTGAGACATGTCGACCCAGGAGAGGCAATCTGGATACTTTGGCTGATTCCAATGGACAATTGGGCTATCCCATCAATACTGACCAACACTTAGCACACTGCCATGACAATGTAACAATGCCAAGATCATTATCAAATCTTGAACAGGCCATATAACATAACATACAGTTTGAAATCTGTTGTAGCTTGAAGACAAAACAGCTAATGTAGCTACAGGGGTTATGCCTCTGTTAGAAGTGTTAGTTAGGGCGTATTAAACTCTGATAAGTGAAATTAAGAAGTTCATATGATATGACATAAATGCAATTGAGCAGGCATATTCACACGTTTGTTTGTAGAAGCTGTTGGCTGTGAAATAGTGCATTTTTTGAGAGTTTAACAGGCGGAGGGTTTTATTGGAATTTTTCTGCTATAGGCCATGTGGATGCATGAATACATGGATATTTTTTGTAAACACTGACGGGCATCGCACATGGGGGCATTTAAAAGAACTAGGTTTGTGGTTTTGAAAAAATTTGGTCAGCATGTCAATGAGATTCTGGCAGTTGCAGTGAAAAAATTTCTGAATTTTTGATGGTCAAGTTTTCTTATAATCAGACAAAACGTTAACATGGCCACCAATGCAATTTTGCATGAATGTAGGGCATATTAAGTTAAACATAGGAATAAAAAATTCACATGATCTGACATAAATGCATTTGAGTAGGGACATTGCCAGGTTTGCTGGTAGAAGCTGTCGAGGGTAAAATATTGCATTTTTAGATGATTTTTATAGGCGGAAGGATATTTGGGATTTTTTTTGCCAATATTGGTAAACACTGATGGGTATCGCACATACAGGCATTTTGCAAAAGCTAGAAATATCTAACTTTGACAAAACTCGATCAGCATGTCAGTGACAGCAGCAGATGACAGCAACAGGTAAAGTTTTAGAATTTTGGATGGTCACATTTTCTTATGATCATGCAAAACGTTGGCTACCAGTGAGAAAAACAACTGTAGGTTGAACCCTACAGGGTGTATCAAATAACATGGACAAACAGGAGAGAGATCCCAGCCAGGATCCATCAGTCATTACCAATATAGAGTCCCAAAGAAAGTGAGGATCGCGTGTGATATGTGAATTTATTCGAGTACGTTTGCATAGGATAAGTGAGTAAAGTGTAGTACTGCATTAAATCTGATGGCAATGAACATGTAGACGCTGACCTTTCATGTATCACTACAATGGTCTTTCTACAGAACACACCAACATTTCAAAATTAGTCAGTGGTATGGGTCGAAACTGAGGGGTATCAACTTTGGGTGCGTTTTTCTGAAAAATTAGGTGCATTGTTTTCATGAATTTCACATACACGATCAGTTAGTTATTTACTGTGGTCTAACCTCATCAACATCAGAGTTGTTGACTGTGTACTTGCCATTAAAGATGCCATAGTGACCAACCATTCCAAAGTAGCAGTCCTGTCTCTTGCCACAGAAGGCCTTACTCCCCAGGGCAGTCCCTTCAGCTGTCACCGAGCACCAGCGACACTCTGCCAGGAGGTGACAGTCACTGACATGTCAACAAAATCACTGTCATCAGAGAATGTATCTTTTTCTGGGAACCAGTGTACGTTTAAGCATACCTGTGCTGACAGGGTTCAATTACAATGGCAAATTACATTTACACAGCATCATAAAAGCTCAATTACAGTTACATTGTTCTAAAAAATTGCTTACAACTATACTGGAATTGTAATCATTTACAACTAACTCAATTACAATTGAACCCTGGCTGGTATACTGTTAAAGTTAAAAGTATGTTGTGACCAGGCTTGGGTTCAAATGCAAATGCATTTGAAAATGTCGCATTTGTATTTAAATGCAGTGTCCTCCCCTGCTCTGCATTTGCACTAGAATCAAAACATTTGCTTCAAAAACATTCGTATTCATTTGCAGTTGATTAAAACCATTTGCTTTTGATTAAAAAACATTTGCATTTGTACTTGATTATAAAAACATGTCCATTTGAAGCAACACATTTGATGCATGCAAATTTTTCACTTGTCTGTAAGTTGCCAGCCCCAAATGTTTACCTTAGACAGATTTGCAGAAGCCATGATTATCAGTCAACTTATCTCCCTACCAATGGACATGTTATTGTAGAAGACCCTTCAATTCCTGCCCGAATGACCAGCCCACCCCAGTTGGCAGTGTTTCTGTGCTCACCTATGCTAAGCTTATCTGTGAAATGCAATCAGTGAAGTTCAGGCAGCCTTTTGAAATCCGTGGCCACAATTATCACAACTATTTTTAATATTCACAATCTACCTCGATTTAAAACAAAATTTATCATGTGATCGTTAGCAATGATGCATTACATTTAATAACTTGGATTGCTTTCCTTGGATTATTCTCACCCAGAAATGAATCATTCTCAAGCAGTAACACTAAGACTAAGCCTGCCAAATGTCACCATAGTGACCATAATCAGCATATACCATATGACACCATACACTTAACACAGTTCTGTCAATGTTAACATTTGTCAACATTATATGTTAACTATTGTTTATATTTCATTTGAATAATTCTGTTTTTTTTTCTTCCCACCAAGTGCTAAGTTTCTGCTACATACAGTAAAGTGCAAGTATTTCTTACTAAGCAGATATGCCAGACCATTCAGGTTTTATATTATTGTCTTTCAGAATGGACAAGTTTAATAAAGGGCAGCTGCCTGCTCATTCCCTTTATGGGGGAAAGAAGCCTCCCCACTTGAATAAATCCATTGTTTGTCCAATTAAGGCTAGTGTTCAACCCAACAGTTTCCGTAATTAAATATATGTCACCTGTAGTGCTCTTACATGTCCTTTGAGTGTAATTTTTTATTATTGATTACTGAAACATTATTTAGTAATAAAGCATCTGTTTTATGTAACTATATTTAATCAAGCTGATGTAAACTGGTATGAATTTTGTTGTTGCATTTTTCAGTCATAAAAACACTTGCATTTGCATAATTTCAGACATTTGCATTTCCATTTGAATCATCTCAAACACTTGCATTTGCATAATTTCAAACACTCGCATTTACATATGATTACTTTCAAACACTTGCATTTGCGTTTGAATTATTTCAAACATGTATTTAAATGCGCTGACTCACATTTGAACCCAAGCCTGGTTATGACTGTTTTTTTATCACATAATGATTAGTTCCAGTGAATAATAATTCAAAGCTGTTACAAGTAGGACTTCTGATGGTGGCATTTCTTGCACAGACATACCAAGTAAAACATTCTACCCAAAATGCATGTTGTAGGTTGTGTACTGCAGGCCATCAGACAAGCATTAATTGAGTTCTAGTAGAGTCTGACAGAGGCAGTAGCCAAGAGTGCATACTTGAGGGTAGTCTTGCTCCTACATTTGGGGACATCACAGGGGGCGAGGTTTCTGAGCAACTCCGCCTCACCCTCCACTAGACTCTCCCGAGTGTAGTAGCTGGCCTCCAGCGGCGTGCACAGGGGGAGGTTGCTGTGACAGATGCCATCACATGGGATGTTAGGTACAGGAAGTATAGCTGCCTTTCAGAGTTTGGAATACTAGCTCAACAGAGCTGTCAAGACCATCTTAGTCCCTTCGTCAGCAGCAGTCTGAACTGTTATTAAAGTGAACTTTATGGATAGTAAATATACAAAGCTATCAGAAACACATTTTGAGTCATTATTGTCAAAAATACTATTTCACCTGTTGTGTCTCCCCTTAAAGAAAGGAACAGGTACATAGACATAGGGATGTTTGGGAGACTTGAATGGGTAATTATCTTAACACTTGATAATATGTAGACATGCATACTAGTATGTGTGTGTGTATGTGACAGACAATGTAGAATACAAAGCTAGATAACTATAGTTCAATTCTAAGAAGCTGTTGCCAAAGTGTGTACGTAGTAAGGAATAATATCCACCTCATGGAACCATTGCACATATCATATGTGACTGTCTCAACACAGGGACAATCACAGTTTTTTCTTGGGTCTCTCGTACATCTGGGGATTTCACTCTCACCCTGAAGTAGAAGCAGTATGACAAAACTAACGTAATTCTTTGTGAATACATACCAGAGATGATGTGAGTTTGCACTTTGAAAATAGTGGATGTATTCACTTCATGCTGTACTGCTGTGTTGAGCTGCATATGTCTCATATTATCAGTTCATATATTCAAATGTACCCTCTGTTCATTGACAGCCGTGTCACTGTATTGACAGTCCACAGACTCAGTCTCTGTTCACTGGCACCATGCCAGTGTACTGACAGTCCACAGACTCAGTCTCTGTTCACTGACAGCACTGAGCAATCTCTGTTCACTGGCACCATGCCAGTGTACTGACAGTCCACAGACTCAGTCTCTGTTCACTGACAGCACTGAGCAATCTCTGTTCACTGGCACCATGCCAGTGTACTGACAGTCCACAGACTCAGTCTCTGTTCACTGACAGCACTGAGCAGTCTCTGTTCACTGGCACCATGCCAGTGTACTGACAGTCCACAGACTCAGTCTCTGTTCACTGACAGCACTGAGCAGTCTCTGTTCACTGGCACCATGCCAATGTACTGACAGTCCACATACTCAGTCTCTGTTCACTGACAGCACTGAGCAGTCTCTGTTCACTGGCACCATGCCAGTGTACTGACAGTCCACATACTCAGTCTCTGTTCACTGACAGCACTGAGCAGTCTCTGTTCACTGGCACCATGCCAGTGTACTGACAGTCCACAGACTCAGTCTCTGTTCACTGACAGCACTGAGCAGTCTCTGTTCACTGGCACCATGCCAATGTACTGACAGTCCACAGACTCAGTCTCTGTTCACTGGCACCATGCCAGTGTACTGACAGTCCACAGACTCAGTCTCTGTTCACTGACAGCACTGAGCAGTCTCTGTTCACTGGCACCATGCCAGTGTACTGACAGTCCACAGACTCAGTCTCTGTTCACTGGCACCATGCCAGTGTACTGACAGTCCACATACTCAGTCTCTGTTCACTGACAGCACTGAGCAGTCTCTGTTCACTGGCACCATGCCAATGTACTGACAGTCCACATACTCAG
The DNA here is from genome assembly GCA_033239005.1 of Lamellibrachia satsuma. Taxonomy (NCBI): domain Eukaryota; kingdom Metazoa; phylum Annelida; class Polychaeta; order Sabellida; family Siboglinidae; genus Lamellibrachia; species Lamellibrachia satsuma. The sequence continues at coordinate 1,955,870 of BSQZ01000093.1, forward strand.
TCTCTGTTCACTGACAGCACTGAGCAGTCTCTGTTCACTGGCACCATGCCAATGTACTGACAGTCCACATACTCAGTCTCTGTTCACTGACAGCACTGAGCAATCTCTGTTCACTGGCACCATGCCAGTGTACTGACAGTCCACAGACTCAGTCTCTGTTCACTGGCACCATGCCAGTGTACTGACAGTCCACATACTCAGTCTCTGTTCACTGACAGCACTGAGCAGTCTCTGTTCACTGGCACCATGCCAGTGTACTGACAGTCCACAGACTCAGTCTCTGTTCACTGACAGCACTGAGCAGTCTCTGTTCACTGGCACCATGCCAGTGTACTGACAGTCCACAGACTCAGTCTCTGTTCACTGACAGCACTGAGCAGTCTCTGTTCACTGGCACCATGCCAGTGTACTGACAGTCCACAGACTCAGTCTCTGTTCACTGACAGCACTGAGCAGTCTCTGTTCACTGGCACCATGCCAGTGTACTGACAGTCCACAGACTCAGTCTCTGTTCACTGACAGCACTGAGCAGTCTCTGTTCACTGGCACCATGCCAGTGTACTGACAGTCCACAGACTCAGTCTCTGTTCACTGACAGCACTGAGCAGTCTCTGTTCACTGGCACCATGCCAGTGTACTGACAGTCCACAGACTCAGTCTCTGTTCACTGACAGCACTGAGCAATCTCTGTTCACTGGCACCATGCCAGTGTACTGACAGTCCACAGACTCAGTCTCTGTTCACTGACAGCACTGAGCAGTCTCTGTTCACTGGCACCATGCCAGTGTACTGACAGTCCACAGACTAAGTCTATGTTCACTGACAGCACTGAGCAGTCTCTGTTCACTGGTACAGTGCCAGTGTACTGACAGTCCACAGACTCAGTCTCTGTTCACTGACAGCACTGAGCAGTCTCTGTTCACTGGCACCATGCCAATGTACTGACAGTCCACAGACTCAGTCTCTGTTCACTGACAGCAGTGGGCAGTCTCTGTTCACTGGCACCATGCCAATGTACTGACAGTCCACATACTCAGTCTCTGTTCACTGACAGCAGTGGGCAGTCTCTGTTCACTGGCACCATGCCAGTGTACTGACAGTCCACAGACTCAGTCTCTATTCAATGACAGCCGTGTCACTGTATTAAGTCCAGGCATGGATTAATTTCAATTGTTAATTCAATTAACTCAATTAAGTTAATTTAATTTAATTAATTAACTTTCTAGAAAATGATAACTTAATTTAATTCATTAACTTTACTGGAATAGGTTAATTTAATTTAATTTAATTTAATTGAAAAAATCACACTTAACTTTCAATTATGTTTTTTTATGCAATCCAGTGGTGACTGCCACTGGCTTGCTGTCAGGAGTAAGAATTAGCTTTGAAGAGCACAGTGCCCATTAGATACAGCCACTCAGCCAGTGACCCAAGTTCACCCAACCAAACAAAGGGTCTAGTCAGGTCACTGTCAATGTCCAGAAAGTGTCAATCAGTGAATAAGCTGAACTGTAAGTGTGCCTGGCCAGGTGCTACAGCTGTATTATGTAAGAGTATTGACTCCTCTTTCTTTTGTGGCTTTCATCACCCATCCAAGGGGATGTTTCATCACCCATCCAAGGGGATGTTTCATCACCCATCCAAGGGGATGTTTCATCACCCATCCAAGGGGATGCAATACAAAGTGTATCTGGAGTCTGGAGTTTTTCTAGACATAATCCCACATGACAAAATCCAACGGGACAAGTGAAAAGTAAATGAACACTGATGAACCAATACTATAGAGTAGAGGACTTGTAGTACTATCAACATTGTATACTTATGTTTGAAAACATTATTAAATATGTTAATAATGTCAATTCAATGATTTTGTTATGTTTTTCTTCTGTGTTTTTAAATGAAGTTAATTGGGAATTTAATTGAAATTAACTGAAATTAAGTGTTAATTGAATGAAAGTTAATCGATAATTTAATTGAACAATTTTGGAGGTTAAGTTAATTTAATTGACCTGATAAATGTGTGAGGTTAACTTAATTTAATTGGGAAATTTCTGAGTTAATTGTAATTTAATTAATTAACTTTCCAAGTTAATTGCCCCATGTCTCATCGAGTCCATAGACTCAGTCTCTGTTCACTGACAGCCGTGTCACTGTATTGACAATCCACAAACTCAGTCTATGTTCACTGACAGCCTTGTCACTGAACTGACAGGACAGACTCAGTCTTTGTTCACTGACAGCCTTGTCACTGAATTGACAGGACAGACTCAGTCTTTGTTCACTGACAGCCTTGTCACTGAATTGACAGGACAGACTCAGTCTTTGTTCACTGACAGCTGTGTCATTGTGTTGACAGTCCAGAGACTCAGTCTCTGTTCACTGACAGCCTTGTCACTGTACTGACATTCCACAGACTGCCTCTGTTCACTAACAGCCTTGTCACTGACAGCTGTGTTATTGTTTTTCCGGTCTACCAACTCACCGACTGTGGGCAGTGACACAGGGCCTCTTCAAAGTCATATGTTTCAGCTTTCTGAGCCTTGGCTATGATGAAGAGGTTGGTGTTGGGAATGTGGTAGATTTCAATATGAATTTGTTTTGACATCGCATCTTGTTCAGCTATCATCACGCCTTTTTGCATCTGCAATCAAAATTTAGTGTTCCTCTAAGCAAGCAGCACAAACCTTGGTTCTTAGAGATTACAAAGAACTGAACTCCTGATGCGAAGTAGTTGGCAGAAGAGCCAAGACTCATGTGGTTGAGAGATAGAGTCCATCACAGGTTACAAATTTCCCCCTATGTGGGATATTTTACTTCCCCTGATGTAGACATCAGGTAGAAGGGACCAACAGCTTTTAGAGTCTCTCCCAAAAGATACACAATGTGGTATGAACAAAATTGACCAAATTTCAAAACAGCAGTAGGTGAACTTTAACCCTTGTCCTCTCCATCCACATTCCAGCGCTCTAACAACTGCTATAGAGCACCTGCAGTAGATGAACTTTAACCCTGGTCCTCTCCATCCACATTCCAGTGCTCTAACCACTCATCTACAGCACCTGCGGTAGGTGAACTTTAACCCTTGTCCTCTCCATCCACATTCCAGCGCTCTAACCACTGATCTACAGCACCTCCCATCTTATAAATGGTGTCCAACTTCTCATGTGCCCATCTAACACTACCAAATAGGGTTGGGCAAACATTTTATTCACAAAAAGCCATTTATGCAAAATAACAACAAAGTCCAGCGTAGATTGAAATAGGCCAAAGAATGACATTTAGATTTATTAATTAAGGAGCATGAAATTAGGCAAGCATACACCATCAAAATAAGATACATCCAATAATCTCAGCAAGCATGCCGGCCCCAAAAAAGGTGTTTACACATAATTAGTAAATCATGCCTATCAGCTACCCACTACCAGTACTATCTGTACCACTACTGACTTATATACAATTCACATGGTATCGGTGGGGGTCACTCCGCCGTGAATTAACCATACATATATATATATGTACAAACAGAAAGGCTGGGGTACTCGATCCCCCAGCCAAACATGGTAAATGAAAAAAGTGGGCTAACCACCCAACATTCTTGAACAATTCATAATGAACATTATGGAAACACAACACACAATGTATAAAGGTGTTACATATCTAGACATTAGTCAACCAGTAACTACTAACACATCAGACCGAGAGGTAGGGCCAAACAGCCACCCAAATGTATTCGTAAAAAGTACCCGCACTAAAAACCCTGTATACACTACTGAAAACTCAGTGGAGGGAAAAGCGTTAATGCAGAACCTCGTGTACCAAACTATAACAGGGAAAAGCGTCAAAAAATTAAAAAACTTTGTGAACTACCTCTCTGTCTTCAGTGTTCCAGTGTATCCCTACCTAATGCACCACTTGATTTATTAGATAACACTGGGTAACAACTGTTAACACAATATTAGGGAGGGAGGGTGGGATTTTTCAAACGGATCGGAATAAACCGAACAACAAAACTGATCTTGCAATAAAATCAACAAATTCAGCGATAACGAATAATCAGTAACAATAGAAATTCGGAAATATTTGCAGCGCAAAGGTCTCACAACGACACAAGCTAACTTGGAAATCGAGAGAGGCTGGCTCTAGGTCACGTGGTTGGTGTATCCATAAGCGTGAGCAAGTAATTAGGCCAATACTCTCTCTACCATAAAAGGTCTAACCTCAAATCGCCTTCATTGCCCTGTCATCTCGCATAAAATCCTTTATGCGCCGCCGTCACATAAATTCATTTATGCAAAATAACAACACAAGTCCAGCGTAGATTGAAATAGGCCAAAGAATGACATTTAGATTTATTAATTAAGGAGCATGAAATTAGGCAAGCATACACCATCAAAATAAGATACATCCAATAATCTCAGCAAGCATGCCGGCCCCCAAAAGGTGTTTACACATAATTAGTAAATCATGCCTATCAGCTACCCACTACCAGTACTATCTGTACCACTACTGACTTATATACAATTCACATGGCATCAGTGTGGGTCACTCCGCCACTAGGTCACCCTCTGTGACCGACCCCCACTGTAATTATAATTGACCAACCTTAACTTTTTAGTTTATAGCAAAAATCTCACAATAATATTATTACATATATCCAAGAACAACAATACGTACAATAAGTACACAAAATTTAGGAGGGGTGTTAATGATACTTTCAGAGATATTATATTTTGAAAATGCGTAAATCTATTATTTTGTCAATTCAGAACATTGTGGGGAAAATTTTGAAAATGTGGTAAAATGGAAGATTACTGTTGTCATCATGCCGTCAATCACTATGCGACAAAGACTGCTTTCATTTCTTGACCGCCGCACTCCATTTAGTTCTCTGCTGTGAGAGTGATGTCCATGAGTCGGTCTTTATGTCTCTCAGCTTGAGGTTTCTCTTGATGGTATCCTTGAACCGGAGACGAGGGCGTCCTCTCTGTCTGTGACCAGAAGACAATTCAGAGTAGAGGATCTGCTTTGGTAGCCTGTCTGATGACATCCTCATGAGGTGTGCAGTCCATAGGAGATTCTTTTTGATCAGAAGATCTTCCATTGAGGGCAGCCTTATCCGACCAAGTATTTCCTTGTTTGTCACTTTGTCCTTCCAGGTTAGCCTCATGATCGAACGCAGATGTCGCATCATGAAGGCATGCAGCTTTTTCACCTGTCGTCTGTACACTGTCCAGGCCTCGGCTCCGTATAGTAAGGTGGATAGCACAATTGCGCGGTAGATCTTGCCTTTGACCCGCATGGACACATGGTGGTTGTTCCAGAGTCTCTGGCGTAATCGGCCGAAAGATGCGCTAGCCTTGGCCATCCTCCTCTGTATTTCAGCATCAATGCGTCCATCACTTGATATAGTGCTTCCGAGGTAGATGAATTCTGGAACAGAGTTCAGCTTGTTTCCATCAACCATGATATCCTCCTCTCGGGTTCTTGTAGAGTTGGGTTGGTACAACACTTCCGTCTTCTTGATGTTAATCTTCAGGCCGAACTTCTTTGATGCATCGGAGAAAGCATCCACTATTCTCTGGATCTCTTCAGCAGAGTGGGCAACCAGTGCACTGTCATCTGCGTATAGCAGTGTGCGACGCTGAATTGGTCAGCGCTCTGTCTAGACTGTATATAGACGCCATCTCCCATGCCTCGGAAAGCCTCGACGAGCATTGCTGATAGGAAGATGGAGAAGAGCGTGGGGGCCAGTACACAGCCTTACTTGACACCACTGGTAACACTGAACGTTTCCGGGACTTCCCCTCCAACACTCACATTCGCCATCATTCCCGTATGTAGAGCCTCGATCATGGTTGTGAATTTCTCTGGGCATCCATATTTCCTCAGTAGCTGCCATAGCCCGGTCCTTCCGACTGTATCAAACGCCTTCGTGAAGTCGACAAATACCATGTATAGTGGTCAGTCCTGCTCAATGCACTTTTCTTGTAGTTGTCGGAGACAAAATATCATATCCACTGTGCTCCGGTTGGATCTGAAGCCACACTGTGTCTCTGGAACTACTTCTGGTGTTATGTGAATAGATAGTCTGTTGAGCAGGATCCTGGCGAAGATCTTGCCTGCTATGGAAAGAAGAGAGATTCCTCTGTAGTTCCCACAGTCTGTTCGATCTCCTTTCTTGTAGATGGTTACAATGCTGGCATCCTTCCACGCTTGTGGTACAGAACCCTCCTCCCAGGCTTTGGTGATTAATTGGTGCAGTCTGTTGGACAGATTGTCTCCTCCGTGCTTCCATACTTCAGCAGGAATTTCATCACCCCCAGGTGCTTTGCCATCTTTCAGGCACTGTTGTATGTCGACATTAAAACAAGTTTCATTCAGCTATGTCATTTTTGGGGGTTTATTTGAATTTTTGTGACTTGTTGTTTTTTACCTGAAGCAAAGTTCATGGAAAATGTCAAAACTACAACTATTAGTGAACTGGTAAATTAAAATCAAATACTGTTTACATCCATAAGAACAAAACCTGTTGCACAACTACCATGTACACGGTTACCCAACAAAATACTATAACCCCCAGTTGACCAACTGTTCCAATTTATGTTCAAGGGAAGAGGGTGGGATAAAAACACTCAAAACTCCTGATTAGCAAACTTAACCGACCAAAAATATTCTGGAATAAACTCCAACAATTAGCAAGAAAAACAAGTAACAATAACAATCGTAGCTGAGATTTTTCAGAGCAAAAGTGAAGACTTGTACCAAATGAATCTATGAACAAGTGAGGCCAGACTTAGGCCATGTGGCTATTATATAGTGTTCTGTATCAATCCAAGCTTGGGTGTAATTAGGCTGATGCCCTACATTATCTTGTTACCGGATGTTTGCAAGAACCGTGTCACTTTCTTGCCCTGTTATACAAACGCGCGTGTGCACACACGCACAAAATCACATAAATTATAAAATAGTAGTGAAAATTGTAAATATACCAGTTGATTATTGGCACAGGTATTTGGCTAGGCACCCCAGCAGCTGTCTCTCAGGTCTTACACTAGACACCCCCCTGTATCTGTCAGATATTACACCAGATGCCCCCTCTATCTGTCTGTCAGGTCTTACAATATATGCCCCCCCCGTATCACTCTGTCAGATCTTACACTAAATGCCCCCTGTATCTTTGTCAGGTTTCACACTAGATACGTATCTTTGTTAGGTCTCACATTTCATGCCCTCCGTATCTGTCAGGTCTCACACTAGATACCCCCTGTATCTGTGTTAGGTCTCACATTTCATGCCCCTGTATTTCTGCCAGGTCTTACACTAGATGCCCCCGGTATCTCTCTGTCAGGTCTTACACTAGATGCCCCCTGTATCTTTGTCAGGTCTCACACTAGATACCCCCTGTATCGTTGTTAGGTCTCACATTTCATGCCCCCTGTATCTCTGCCAGGTCTTACACTAGATGCCCCCTGTATCTTTGTCAGGTCTCACACTAGATACCCCCTGTATCTCTACGTCACTTCTCACACTGCATGCCCCCTGTACCTCTCTGTCACATCTCCCACTAGATGCTCCTGAATCTATGTCAGGTCTTACACTAGATGTCCCATCCATCTTTGTCAGGTCTTACATTAGATGTCCCCTACATCTCTTTGTCAGGTCACACATTTGCCCTCTCAATCTCTTTCAGGTTTCACACTAGATGTCCCCTGTATCTCTGTTAGGTCTTACACTAGATGACCCCTTATCTCTGTCATGTCTCACAAGATGCCCCTGTATCTCTATCTCTGTCAGGTCTCACACTAGATGCCCCCTGTATCTCTCTGTCAGGTCTCACACTAGATGCCTCCCTGTATCTGTCAGGTCTCACACTAGATGTGCCCTGTATCTCTATGTCAGGTCTCACACTAGATGCCTCCCTGTATCTCTATGTCAGGTCTCACACTAGATGCCTCCCTGTATCTCTATGTCAGGTCTCACACTAGATGCCTCCCTGTATCTCTATGTCAGGTCTCACACTAGATGCCACCCTGTATCTCTATGTCAGGTCTCACACTAGATGCCTCCCTGTATCTCTATGTCAGGTATCACACTAAATGCCTCCCTGTATCTCTCTGTCATGTGTCACACTAGATGCCTCCCTGTATCTCTCTGTCAGGTCTCACACTAGATGCCTCCCTGTATCTCTATGTCAGGTATCACACTATATGTGCCCTGTATCTCTCTGTCATGTGTCACACTAGATGCCTCCCTGTATCTCTCTGTCAGGTCTCACACTAGATGCCACCCTGCATCTCTATGTCAGGTATCACACTAGATGTGCCCTGTATCTCTCTGTCATGTGTCACACTAGATGCCTCCCTGTATCTCTATGTCAGGTCTCACACTAGATGCCTCCCTGTATCTCTGTCAGGTCTCACACTAGATGCCCCCTGTATCTCTATGTCAGGTCTCACACTAGATGCCTCCCTGTATCTCTATGTCAGGTATCACACTAAATGCCTCCCTGTATCTCTCTGTCATGTGTCACACTAGATGCCTCCCTGTATCTCTCTGTCAGGTCTCACACTAGATGCCTCCCTGTATCTCTATGTCAGGTATCACACTAGATGTGCCCTGTATCTCTATGTCTGGTCTCACACTAGATGCCTCCTTGTATCTCTCTGTCATGTGTCACACTAGATGCCCCCTGTATCTCTCTGTCAGGTCTCACACTAGATGCCCCCTGTATCTCTGTCAGGTCTCACACTAGATGCCCCCTGTATCTCTCTGTCAGATCTCACACTAGATGCCCCCTGTATATGTCAGGTCTCACACTAGATGTCCCCTGTATCTGTCAGGTCTCACACTAGATGCCTCCCTGTATCTGTCAAGTCTCACACTAGATGCCCTCTGCATCTCTCTGTCATGTGTCACACTAGATGCCCCCTGTATCTCTCTGTCAGGTCTCACACTAGATGCCCTCTGCATCTCTCTGTCATGTGTCACACTAGATGCCCCCTGTATCTCTCTGTCAGGTCTCACACTAGATGCCCCTGTATCTTTGTCAGGTCTCACACTAGATGCCCCCTGTATCTCTCTGTCAGATCTCACACTAGATGCCCCCTGTATATGTCAGGTCTCACACTAGATGTCCCCTGTATCTGTCAGGTCTCACACTAGATGCCCCCTGTATCTGTCAGGTCTCACACTAGATGCCCCCTGTATCTCTGTCCGGTCTCACACTAGATGCCCCCTGTATCTCTCTGTCAGGTCTCACACTAGATGCCCCCTGTATCTGTCAGGTCTCACACTAGATGTCCCTTGTATCTGTCAGGTCTCACACTAGATGCCTCCCTGTATCTGTCAGGTCTCACACTAGATGCCCCCTGTACCTCTCTGTCAGGTCTCACACTAGACCTTGTGTCTCTATGTGAGATCTCACACTACATGCCCACTCTATCTCTCTGTCAGGTCTCACATTAGATGCCCCCTGTATCTCTGTCAGGTCTCACACTAGATGCCCCCTGTATATCTCTGTCATGTGTCACACTAGATGCCCCCTGTATCTCTCTGTCAGGTCTCACACTAGATGCCCCCTGTATCTCTGTCAGGTCTTACACTAGATGCCCCCTGTATCTCTCTGTCAGGTCCTACACCAGACGCCCCCTATATCTCTGTCAGGTCTCACAATAGATACCCCTGTATCTCTCTATCAGGTCTCACACTAGACGCCCCCTCTATCTCTCTGTCAGGTCTCACAATAGATGCCCTTGTATCTCTCTATCAGGTCTCACACTAGATGTCCCCTGTATCTCTATGTCAGGTTTCACACTAGATGGCCCCTGTATCTCTGTCAGGTCTCACACTAGATGCCCCCTGTATCTATGTCAGGTCTCACCCTAGAAGCACCCTGTATCTTTCTATAATGTTTTACACTAGATGCCCCCTGTATCTCTGTAAGGTTCACACTAGATGCCCCCTCTATCTCTGTCATTTCTCACACTAGATGCCCCCTGTATCTCTCTCTCTCTCTGTCAGGTCTCACAATAAGCACCCATGCATCTCTGTCAGGACTTATACTAGATGTCAGGACTTATACTAGATGTCAGGACTTGAGCTAGACTATATTTCAACAATCTTGACACAGCTGACATAGTCATGGAAATGTGGATTGACTAAAATAGATTGAAATGTCTGATTCCACAACAATTTGGCACCGTAATTTAATTAAAATGTCAATTCGGATGAAAACAGTCATACAGTAATACTAACAGTGCATAGAATTACATATATTGTTGTCATAAATTCACAAAGTCCAACTGTTTCATGAAGTTAACACTGTCACATTTTTCTTTTCCAGGAATTGATCATTATTACAGTTCAACGATCAAGATTGTGCACAGGATGTCGTGCTAAGAACTTTCTTGTTATTCGGTGTAAATCTTTGGCAGAAACATCCCAAAGCCGCAGTGAACTTCCCTGTGGGGAGATGTCCAGCTTTGAATTGAAAACAGCTTTTGCTGAAACCTCCATTTCATCCTTCTTGCGTGGTTCATTAATGTACAGTACACTGAAAGCAGCAACATTCAAGTTCTGTTTTCACTGGGTGTATGAAGTTAACGACCAAGAACAGTCACAACAAACCCTGGGTACCACTGGTCTATAAACCCCACAGTGACACAACTGTCAACAGACACATCCCGGAAAGTCAATTGTTGAGGGTTGTGTCATTGCTGTCATCGTCACTGTCATCATCAGTCAGATCAGACTCTGTTTCCATCTAGATGTCTGGAGACCTGAGATGGATGAGTGGCAGGTCATGATGAGTTATCACTTGTTTCCTGGAGATCATTTCTCACAGTGTTGTTGGCATCACTAATTAATCACAAAGCATCACTCTTTGTCTGTCTGCGGGTAACTGTCTCCCTCATTTCTTGTAGATGGTGTTCATTGGCAGCTGCAAGATTCGCCAGTTTATTGAGACAGAACTTTCTTCTCTTTAAATTTTCTCATAAGCTGGATACGCTTCTTGAGGTGTAGATTCTCACAAGCCATGTTTATCGTATTGTTTGCCCTCATGGCAACTTTGCTAGTGAGTGTCTGTAGTCGGGCATTTAGTTCTTTTCTCATCTGTTGGCTGAGCAGTCCGAAGTTGCCTTCACTCCGGTCAGTATGTGCTTCACATCCACTTAAAATTGCTGACATGTGGAGTGCTGGAGGTACTGTATGGCTCTTGGTGCCATGTCTTCACCACGTGTTCAGGCTCACTGGATGTGTGAAGTCACTGCCAAAGTGACTACCATACAGAATAGTTTCTCCATGCAGGAGTTGACTTGCACTCTCTTCTTCGGTAGAAACTGGTGAGAAACTTGTGTGCATCATGGATGTATTTTCCAACAATTAGTACATCCACGTCGTCTGATTTCACCATGACCAGAAAATGAGAATAAAATGCAAATCGCATTGCATCTGCTGCCACCAGCTGGGCCTGCATCTCTTTGTGCTTCAATAATTCAAACACCACTTGGTCTTTGTTCCGCAGAGTCTGGTGGTTGTTCAAGTCATCCCTTGTTGATCGTCTGCTGTCTTAGAATTGGATGATGCTATTGGTGGTCTCGACAATCTTCCTTGCCTCATACTTATGGCAGTAATGTCTGTTCTTGTTGACATAGCCAATCCGTTGATAAGGCTTCCGATTGGCTAAACACCATCCATGATAAACATCAGCAAAAACTGTAGTCTGTTGATGATGTATTTGCATAGTCAGGCGACACCTGCATGCTTGCAAATTTAATCCGTTTCGAGCTGGCAGCTTCATAAATGCAACCCTTCTTTTGTTGGAGCCCATACTGGTCAATGGATGTTACTAGATCTGAGGGTTCTAATTTCTGCATCCCTTCGAAGATCTGCTCACCTTGGCAGAAGGATGCTGTTGACATGCTGATTAGTACAAAAACTTGAGTCGCTCTTGTTCTTCCTCATGGATAGCTTGACTGTCGATTAGTGTTTGAAGTGCAAGGAGATGCTCCTGTTCCAGGTTTCTGTGTAACTTGTCATAGATATGATCTCCAACGAACTCTACTACATGGGCTATTGAAACCTGTTTGTCTTGTGGCAAGTCCATCTTTGTCAAAAGTTCATTGAACCCACTTAGTTGGTTCAGTATGTGTTTGGATTGTTCATCAGCTGTATGACTGCGCAACCAGCCAAAATGAGCTTGCAAGTATTTAGTTTGCCCATCTGCACGTTTAATGCCCCAAACAGTGGAGACATGTTCCGTTCCCATCTTGGCCAACATGCAATCTGTTGGAAGCATTATCTTCCAGTTCCATGGCAACTTACACGTCTGATAAAATGCCACCTCTCCTCAACTATCCGTCTAGCTGTTCAATTGGGACATTCCAAGGTTTTGCAACTCTATTATCAGCAAGACAATATGGTCAGAGTATGCATTCTTTGCTTTTACTCGAATGTTACTGCCGATTGCCTCGGCCAGTATCTTCAGCATTTCAGCGTTGCATCCAAGTGAAATGTCTCTCACACATTGTGCACTGTCTTCATCACTTTTCAGTTTCTGGCAAAGTTCTGTTATGTTGCAAACGTCTTCTTTACTTCTTTTTAAGCTTATAAACTCTCTTCTGCAAAATTCTTGTTGCAGGTTGCTGGACTTGAGCTTTTCATTGTCATCAACGATTTCTTTAAGGATTGTATCTGAAATGCAATGACTCTGATTGTTCTCATCTTTGTACTGCTTGGCAATGACTTCATGTTTCTTGCTGTCAGCAGCTAGCCGTTTGCATTTGTATTTCAGTTCCCTCACCTTTTCCTGCTTGTCTGTCAATGCCTTTTCTGTTTTTTTCCCTCTCAATCTCCTCTAAAGCTGCTGCAAGTTTGGTGTCTTTAAGTCTGACTATTTGTTCCTGTTGGTAGACAATAAGTCTTTCAGTCCTTCCTAATTGTCCCTCAGTTTTAATTTGAAGACTCGACTCCTGAGTCGCAATTGAAGGTGAACACCAATTGTGTTGTGGGGTTTTTCCTTCTCCGGGTAGAACAACAGAATGCTTCCCAGAGAAACTGAGATGGCCTTGGAATGAACAGGTCTGCCAGGGGGTGTAAAGTGCCTACGGACCGGATACCGCGCTATATAAGAACGTACCTTTATATCCTTTCAATACTGGTTCTGGTTTGGAAGGCATTACAGTATCTGCACACTCTGCAGGATCAATGGTGGGTGTTTCTTTCACACAAACTGGATAACTTGGCAATGTGACATGCTGAAGTGGAACAACGCCTGCACCATGAGCATTATCCGAAGTGTTACATAATGCAGTGTGATAATGATTTTATTGTCTTCATGATGATACAGTTCATATACACATGATACATAGCATATATCAACAAAGACAATGGAAAAGAAGCAATATAGCTTATAATTCCTTGTTTACATAATTCATTAACGTACAGTGCATCGTGCAGTAGTGCAAAACCGTTAGAACCTGTGAAGTGTAACAAGATTGAAGTATACTAGGACATTTCCATATGTATTACATTTGATGATGTACATCATTCACAAGTTGAAGGTTGTACTACAAGTTTACTACTGTTAAACTAGATCAGTTGTTATGTGTATATATGTATTTATATATATATGTATATTCTCGTAGTTCATATAACTACCCAGTTAAATATAATTTGACCACTGACTACGGTACATAACCACAACTTTGTAGTGTAATATATCAACAATGAGGTTATTATGCAACATAGTATTTACTTCACAATATAAATTGTTCGTTATAAGTATATATATTAGCTGTATGAAACTATTACCATCTACTTGAATTCAGCATTGAATGGCCGAGTGTGATTTCTGAAACCCACTTGACTAATTAATTATACGTACTAATCTTTTCTGTAAAACATGAATTTTGGACAGGTATATCTTCTGGGCTCTTCCCCGTACTATATTACAATAAGTGATGTATGGATAAATAAAAGAATAATATAAATTTGTCAGAATTTTCGGGTCCAGCTTGTATTTTACCTTATTAATTATGCCAATACTCTTTGATATTTTGTTATATATATATATGTTTAATATGTTCACTCCAGTTTAGTTTGTTGTCTATTACTATTGTTTCTAGTGTCTAGAAAGATTGTGAAATTGTCATGTTGACAGCTGCCTCCTCATAAGCACCTTGCGTTATGACTTTTTTCAGTTTCAGATATTTTTTCACAAGGTCATTTACATTGCGACAGAATGCTTTTAGTGCAACTGTACCAATGATAATCTGAGTTGAGACAAAAGTCAAGCAGGCGAGGAATCACTGCTGTATCATGCTTGCGGCCAACAGTGATGAGGACTTCCGGGATGTCACAGTTCTTGCACTGGAATGATTCCTCCTTATAGTTGGGAGCAGACCTGAAACCAGAACAACCATTACGACATAATAAATGAATCAGATGAAGAAATAATGGGATGTTCCTAATGTATCTTTGAGCAAATTATCATATATAGGGACAACTGAAGTGTAAAATATTCAATGAACACATGGAAAAGTGAACATGAAAAAGTTTGAATTGAATTTGAAAACAATAATAATTAATATAACAATATGTTAATCGCTGTCTAATTGACAATTCAGTGATTAAATTAGTGCTTTCATTACAGTAAAAAGGAAATGTGGCAAGCAACTGATGATTAGAAATCAGAGAAATGTCTTAAAAATATGAATTCTTCAGAATTTATGTTCAGAATCCAGTTCAACAACTAGCATAATACAGTAAAATAAAAATCACTCATTATGGCTATCAGAATCATGATGACGATTAATTAAATTTGTTGTTCATTATAAATTTCAACATTATTGTTTTTTTTTCATGTATAGATGTCTACGTAGGTTTTTTTTATAGAGATCTATTAAGATTAGACAGTTAAGTTCTGAAGGAAATGTAGCCATAATCATAATTTACATAATAATTAATAAATATTAAACCGAGTTACCGGTAATCACATTGTGCAGCATCGACTAAGTAACGGAGCTGCAATTGAGTATAGGCGCTTTGTCAATCATCATGCGTGATTAATCCAGCAAATAAACCTATATCTTTGCCAAGGTTGATATCAGTATATAAAGAACATTTTATCACCATTTCAGTTAAATTAAACAAGTTTTAAAAGTTCCCAAATTAAATTTACAAGGGGGGCTTAAGATGAAGGACATCGGACTGCAGGTGTGCATAGCGGCCACAATCATGTTTAGTTAAGTTTCGCGCTGTTTATAGATTATATTTCATCCTTTATGTGCTGCATAATAAACATGTAAATTCTTGATGTTTGAGAAGTTAAATGATCTTTCCAAACATCGATTCCATTTATTCTGATAGTTTTTTGGGATCACGAAATTTCCGTTCGAAACGGTGAATTAATTTTTGTTTTAAACTATCGATTCTGTGAATTAAGTCCGTTTAATAATTTTTAACATAACACAAAACACATTACAATATACACCAAAACACCTTAAATGACTGAAAATGGGATAACAAGCTGAGAAAATATAATTCATAGAGAACCTTAACAAACGGTGGGCCCAAATCAATGGGTACCCACCACCCCTCAAAACAATGATACAGAGGTTCTAGCGTCCAGCCTATTCAGTTGCAATGGGGAGGTTCACTTTTAGCGATAAACAAATACTCAAGTTATTCACTACAAATTATCAGCAAAATGTAATATGTTGTGTATATCATATTTGTTTGACATTATGTGTCATAATATGCAGAAATATCTTGCATATGCTTAGAATACAACTTACCTAATGGTACGAGAAGCGAACTGCCGAAGTGTCGGAACTCGGAGAAAATTCACATCAACTCGCTCAAAACTTTCAAATTTCATGGGCAGGCGCCCCTATAAATCAAACGTCATCATGACAAATCTGCATTAATGTTATTGGAAATTTCAAGCTGGATCGATTGGTACTACGCACTAGGCATTCTGATGTCAACTTTTTGACATTTTCATCAAATAATAACACCAAGACGAAAGGTTGCATTTACATCATAATGGCAGAAGAAATTTCACTAGCTAAGATTAGTGCATATCACAGATTGGTGGAATCATCATTTCTTTTCAAAATAAACTATTTCGATAAGGTAGGACAAATATTGTCTATGAATGAAGCATGGTTTACGCGTTATTTTTCGATTGAACCAAAACACCAAGCGAGGTGCTTCACGTCTCCGTAACAGCATAGCGTCTTAGAGCCAGCAGCATGTCGCCATTGCCAGTTAATCGAGTATTCGTATGCTTTGTTGAAAGCCTACTTCGAGTCATCACAGAGAAGTTTAACAAATGAACAGACAACACAATGACATTTTTGTGGTATAAATTTTATTCCAATACATTTAATAATAACGTCTGGTGAACATGCAAAAATAATGGCAATTTCTGTGGGAAATCCTTGCCCAAGCCTATACCAAATGAACCTTGATGACCGACCTTGTAGGAGTGGAAGAGGGCGAGGTGTTTCAGCTCAAAACATGTCACTCTTTCCATCACTCTGTGTTTGATCAGTTTTTCTGCAATCCTTGGTTCCTGCAACTCATAGTCATCAGAATATCGTTGAGTTCTGTCCCGATTCAGCTGAGGAATTTACTTCTGTATGATAATACAGGCAATTTATTAAAGCTTCATCCTCAATTCATTTAGCCCACTGCCAGTATTGTTTTGTTTGTTTAAGCCATAGCCACAAATCTGATGCTCAAATTTAAGTGTAAATTCAATATTTTTTTTCAAATCTTGATAGTTGTGTTCAGTATGTATATTGAATTCAAAATAACCGGATGTTACTAGATTGTGCATATACATTTCCTACATGACAAAATAAAGATGTACCATTAAATATAGCTTAGTTCATTCAAAGCACTTTACATGTCACCTTAATCCTGGCAAACCTGTTCACTGGAATGTCAACTCAACAATATTCAACAACGCCATGTGAAAGGTATTCATTCACATCATTTCACCACTGTTTGTAGCCAGGTACTCCTTTATACAGCTGAGTAGTGAACTGGGCAACACATTTGATCACGCAGGCTATAAATGGTAGCAGTAAGATGAACTGTAGTTACCTGGATTATGTTCAACAATGTGGCTACAACTATAGCTTATTCCAACATGGAATTCTTAGACGGCTTTGCTACTACTAGCATACTACCGAGATGGTGTGGCATTATTGGATGTTTACATACGTGTAAATAGAGTTGAGCTCACCTTCTGTATAATGTGGATTTGATCTATTCGTGGGATGGTTGTGGGGCTGTTTGGGGGTACAATGAAGTCAGGGTGGATAACAATGTAGCCTGTCTCATCCACCACGAAGCAACTGTAAAGATCAGTGTTCTCATTATTAAGTAATAATAATAACAAATGTGTAGCACCCTAGCTGTTACTTGTTATATGTGCATCATCATGTTGTAACAGAGCTTGGGTGTAGAAACCAACATTTAAAACTTTGACAAAGTCTTTTCATGGTGTGTTACTTGCAGCAGTGCAATGAGAGCTTCACTTACTGACTCCAGGTTGAGTGGCACATAGGGTAGCTTCCAAGTAGCACTGTATACAGGTACTCAGCAAACACATCGATTTTCAGTGCCCCAAATACAACAAGACTCCTGTCACCTGAATGCCTGCATTACACAAAACTAAAGTTGTTAAAACCTTGCACACACAAACACACAGGTCATGTCCCAGCCTCTAGCACACAGGTCATGTTCCAACATCACACATACAGGTCATGTTCCAACATCACACATTCAGGTCATGTTCCAAAATCACACATACAGGTCAAGTTCCAACACAACAAATACAGGTCATGTTTAACATCACGCATACAGATCTTGTTTGCTTGCCCCAACATCACAAATACAGGTCATATCCCAAAATTACACATACAGGCCATGTTCCAACATCACACATACACAGGTCATGTCCCAACATTACATACAGGCCATGTTCCAACATCACACATACACAGGTCATGTCCCAACATTACATACAGGCCATGTTCCAACATCACACATACACAGGTCATGTCCCAACATTACATACAGGCCATGTTCCAACATCACACATACACAGGTCATGTCCCAACATTACATACAGGTCATGTTCCAACATCACAAACAGGTCGTATCCCACCATCACACATACAGGTCATATCCCAGTTACCCATACAGGTCATGTTCTAACACCACACATACAGGTCATGTTCCAACATCACACATACACAGGTCATAAATCAACATCACACATACACAGGTCATAAATCAACATCACACATACAGGACATATCACAACATCAGACATACAAGTCATATCCCAACTTTGCACATTCAAGTCATGTTCTAACACCACAAAGCAGGTCATGTCACAAATACAGATCATGTTCCAACATCACACTTACAAGTCATGTTCCAACATCACACTTACAAGTCATGTTCCAACATCACACATACAGATCATGTCCAACATCACACTTACAAGTCATGTTCCAACATCACACATACAAGTCATGTTCCAACATCACACTTACAAGTCATGTTCCAACATCACACTTACAAGTCATGTTCCAACATCACACATACAGATCATGTCCAACATCACACTTACAAGTCATGTTCCAACATCACACATACAAGTCATGTTCCAACATCACACTTACAAGTCATGTTCCAACATCACACTTACAAGTCATGTTCCAACATCACACTTACAAGTCATGTTCCAACATCACACATACAGATCATGTCCAACATCACACTTACAAGTCATGTTCCAACATCACACATACAGATCATGTCCAAACATCACACTTACAAGTCATGTTCCGAAATCCTGAATTGATTTAGCCCATTACAAATCAAGATTTATTATTGATCAATACTGTAGTATAAAATCTTTTAATTAAATATTTGCATACCAGCTTTAATAAAAGTGTGTACTTATGTTAAAATCATCAAAACAATTGACTTTGGTCGTTTGATCAGGTAACTTGCGAAGTGTGAATATCTTGATGTTATCGTTTGCCATTTTCCACACATTTTTGACCAGACCGGTGTGGTATAGAAAAGTGACCCCATAGAAAAGTGATCCCCAGGGTTACTTTTTTATATAGAACTGTGACCCCAGGGGTCACTTTTCTACAACAGTATGCCCATTGACTTGTGACCCCACTATAAAAATATGATTCCATCTTAAATTTTTTTTATTAAAAACAAAGTGGTTAGAAGTTTGGTGACACATTTAGGTTGACTAATAGCATGTCTCTAACTACATAATACATGAATGGGGATAATTAGAAAATAACTGTTATGAAGTTGCTCAACGTTTACACATACATACCACAGTCCCAATGTAATATAATCATTTGGTATTTATTAATTTAGTTAAACATAATAAATTACTGCATAAACCTGTATTACATTGGTATATTTTGTAAAATATATTTTAATTAATTCTGATTAATAGTGTTATTACTATTTTAACATGCTATTTACAAACCCAAAATACAAATATAATGTATGCCAAACTTACATACATACATACCTATGTTATATTTAAATTGAAGTCTGATTATAAATAATTAGCAACAGGATCAACTTTCTATAGGGTCACTTTTCTATAGTAATGTGTCCACTGTATTGTGACCAACACTATTGAATTGTGACCCCTTCCTAAAAAATCATGTTATAACTTAATAAAAATGTATATCAAACTGACATACATACATACCTACACTTAGTCTTAGTGGCTATAGACACATGAGGCAGTCAAAGCATTCCACCCAGATCTGTTACTGTTCGCTAGCATTCTGACGTCGGTCCATCTTTTGTTGACCAACTGTAAGTCATGGTCGACGAATGCATATATTTTGTTTTCTTGGCTTGTTTTTAGTTGAACGTTTGAATTATAGAAGCGGAGTTTAGATCTCAGGGTAAATTTCTTGCTCCAAATTTTCCTCAGCTGGTTGAAGGCTGCTGATGCTTTCCCCACTATGCAGTTTAATTCGTGATCAATAATTCCTTGGTTGTTGATGGAACTACCAAGGAAGGTGAAGTTTTCAACTGTTTCCACTTTATTGTGGTTGATCAGAACAGGATTAAATTGCTACCTGAACAATAAATAATTAGCAACAGGGGTCAAAATTCTATAAACGGGGTCACTTTTCTATGGGGGTCACTCTATGATCTCAAACTGGGTGAAGAATAATTAAATAGTTTGTCCGTTGATTTCACTAAAACTAAACAACTTTGAACAAACAAGCTAACATGATGTAGAGATTATGCCCAGTACCTGCCAGGTAGGGTTTTTTGTGAAATAAGTCAAATTGAATTGATGGCATAGCAAAAGTTGGTGACAACAATCACATAAATTGACACGCACATGTGTGTGGTGAGGGCTTTGCTTAGAGTGATAATGAAGCCACCAGCCCATCGTTTCAGGTAGGGGGACGACACAATGGTGTTGCCAGGCTTCCAAGTGGAATGGATGTACCTGCAGTGCAGAAATTGCAAGTAAATATTGATACATAGATAAATTTTGCACATAAAGATGAATTAATTTACAATAAAGCATAATGACAAGATAACAGTGAAACTTGTGAATTAAAGAGGGTAAGCATGGTAAAAAGATAAGTCTTCCTGTTATTATATTTCCTGTTGACTTAACAGTGCACTAACTGGGAGTGGATTCCAAAGATTGGTGTGGTAACCAAGAAAGTCCTAGTTCCAGTGTTTGTTTCAAATACAAGATTGCCATCCAAAACAAAACCCAGGTGGCAAGTGGACAAGGAAGCCATTGGCTTAGCGAGAATCCACTGATGTTTTACCTATATGCAACCCGCCTTTCTTAAATATTTGTCATTTTTTTTACATATTCACCCTGCCAGCATTTACACAATCTGTTGATAATTTGCTCTGTACAACCATGGTTGAATAAAACAGGGTAAGGATTGTGAGAGTGAAAACAGTAGACAAGCGAAATATAGAGGAGTTGAGGTTGGTGTGAAAGAGGTTCAGGAGGAAGCTGGTGAGGAGTCTGTTAAAGTGGGCTGGACATTAGGAATGAAGGGAAGGGGAACGGCTAACAAAGAGAGTGGTTGTGCTTGAAGTGGAGGACAGAAGGAGTAGAGGAAGACTGAAATGGGAGGACTGTATGAAGAGAGATTCGTTTGGTGTGGGAGGGGGATGGAGAACAAGGGAAACAGGTAGTGGAGACGGTGAAATGGGAACAGTGACGGAAGGAGAAGGAAAACAAAAATCAATGACCAATTTTGATGCCAGCCTCGTTGCAGACTTCCGAGACAAAGAGGAGAGCAACAACATGGCAGACACATGGCCACATGCACTCACCAGCTCCTCTCTACTGGCAGGTAGTACCTCTTCTCTGTGATGCCGGGGTAGATCCTAGTCACCCCCGTTGCTGTGGTCAACACACGCCAAATCGCATATGGCGCCTTGTCTACCCACTCTTTGTCAACAACGGAAGTAATATTGACTGACTCAACAACACCCTCCTGTATAGAACAGACAGAATGATACAAGTGGTCCACTTAATGAATGATACAGCAATCTACGGCCATTGTGGTTGTGTCTGGTCATTGAATGCTAGAACATCTACATTTGTTGCACGGACAAAACCACCACAGCAAGTTACCCAAGTTAATAATTAAATGTTTAATATAAAGGATGCAAACAAGGCAACATTCAGACATCCAACTTTAGTTATCTGCCTAGGGAGTAGCTACATTAAACATACTGTTTATTAAGACAAGTACCAAGATGTTAGGACACAAGACAAGACTTGACAATGTAATTCCGTATCAAAAAAATAATCTGAACAAGATTCATAGGCAACAGATTATTAGAGAACCTAAAGAATTTACAAATGTGCATATATAATCATAGTAACTTGCAAATACAATAGCAGGTGTACACAGTCTGCAGGAGACCTGAACTTGTAAAACAACATATTGAAAATATCTGAGATACAACACAAAAAGGTAACCTTGAATATATTCAATCTGGGATGCCCCTTTATGACTTCTTTGTAGAGCTGCGTTTTGATTGGCGATTCCTCGTCATTCAGATACTTGAAGGGGTCCTGAAATGCTTTCCCAGAAAACTTCACAGTTGATCTATCTAAACAAAAATGTTAACAGTGAACTGTGTGCTAAGAGCACCTCTGAACAAGGATCAATGACGTTGCTTAGGTGATCTATAAAAAACTTCCTTTTTAAAATATCATGTTCTTTGGTGCAAATTTGTACTTTGGAAAGTTTTTAATTGATATCGTTAATGTTGATTTGGTTGAGCTTTGAGCACATGTTCCAGATGTCAGCCTCGTCACTGCTGACACATCTGAATGCGATGCACAACATTTTAACACAGTGAGTGATTGAACAGAGTTTTTTGAGATCATCTAAGGATTGTGGCCTACCATGGTCCACAATGTCCTTAAGATAACCCCAAAGATGGAAGTCTCAAGGTGCTCAAACCTCAAACAAATCAAGGGAATTAAAGATATCCATAACAATTTTTCCACTGTAATCAAATGAAGCAAATGTGTACCAAAGAGCATTCATTTGAAATAAAAACAAGTTAAATTAAGTTGTATGTGAGCCATTTTTGGGGTCACCCTGTACAATGTACAAATTGCAACAAAGACCAACATTCTGCTGTGAACAACTTCTCCTCTAAGTTCACACTTCTATTATAACCTTGATGATATCTGTACCGAATAGAGTGACATGAACCTTTGGTGACGGCACGTCTGAAGTACTTGCACTTGTGAATGCCGTTGTTGTGAATGATATCGTCGTGGTAAATAAATGGCACCGCTGGCACAGGCCGGTCTATTTTGTAGCGTGAGCTCATAATATTCCCAATATGGCCCAGGACAGAGCAGATGGAAAACTCTGTGTGGCGCAGCTGTAACACCATCAAACAAGTGGTCAAAAAGATGTCTTTTGCACCACCTCTGCCCACATACATCTCTCCACAGAAGTTAAGGCCAGTTTACAAAGGCGACTTGGTGCCATGCAGCATCGCAGTAAAAGAATTGCATTTAAACACTCTTGCAAGACCAATTAGCAATATCAACTTGTGCATGGCTGTGATTGTGTCAGTGAAATTGGGGTTGGGTTCAATTCCACCAAGTGTCAGCTTTATAAGCAGTGGCTAATCAGTGACCATTGTGACAGTTCATCAAAGCTCAAGTTGGTATTGGCACGAGTCAATAGGTTGCACTTGCAGATTTTCATTGGGCTATCACAATCACACACCCTCTTACACCCACAGTTATATAATCTGAAGTGAGTCCCCAACAAGTCACACGTCTCACAAACTCCCTAATTCAGTGGACTATATCTCCCGCATTTAGCACAGGACTTCCATAATCTTGGGGAAACTTGGGGAAGTTACAAGTGATTTCACAAGGACATATAATTTTCCAACACATAATCTCCTTTCACAACAGTGGTCCCTCACTTGAGTGTGTGCATGGGTGTGCGTGCATGTGTGGTGTATGTACAAACTTAGTCGGAGACTTACAGATTGCCACATAAAGGTTGTATTGATAAGAACAGTCTCTATGCCATGCATGCGATGTTTACCAATAGAGATGATGTCCTTCACCATAAACGCTTTTTGTCCAGATTCACCCCTTCAAGTAAAACATTACATATTGGCTACATAACCTACTAATACTAACTAAGTCTTTATTACAATGGAACCTATATTTTCAACAAATCAGATATATTCTAGATATTTTATAACGATTTTCCTTATTATAAAACCTTCGGGCATTCAAATGCCAGTCTAATTCGACATCAATATATTTTCATTTCTGCTGTGTATCAAACATATATGCTGACAGATAGTTATTTATTGAGATTTGAACAGACTACAGATACTCAGAGATGGTAGAACAGGTGTACAGACAGGTGTACAAGTGAGTGAAGTTATAAGTTTCACCAACAACCATATAAGATGGATGGACAGGCAGTTGAAAATGAGACATGCGACTGATTGCTAATATGAATGAATGTATGGCTATTTCAACAAACCACATTAACATTATTTCCACAGTACACTGATTGCACCGAGAGGATGAACACAATAACTGCACTGAGAGGATGAACACAATAACTGTCTGTTTTATTTACAGCATGCGAGAGAGTCAAAGTGGTATACCGTAACATGCTGTCAATGACTCCGTGTTCCTGGGCTTCCTTCTCAATGTCCCCGATGGGCACAAACAGCTCAAGTCGGGGAAGGTGGGGATGGTAGGCCGTCAAGCCAAACCTGTCTATTAGGAACATATAGCTTTGTGCGTTACTGTCTAGATACTTTATCTCATAGAAGATCTTGTTCAGGTTGACTTCGGTTGCTGCCACTGCTACGAGCCTGTCCTCCACAAAGATCGGCTGTGGCATGGAACATACCACGTCTGCGCAGCAGGCCATAGAGTAGTATTAATTAAGTAACATTTTGGTACACTGATAATACAAAATGTTAAGTTTTGTCTTAAAATATATACAACTCATTCATCGTCCTTAGGGGGAAAGTGATATTTCTTTGAATCCCCCCCCAGCAAGACATTTTGTAAATGACAGCATGATCAACTTTAATGTTATGTAGGACAAAAATAACTACAATTCATCAATCTACAGCAAAACCTGCTCAAGCAACCAACTGTCATTACCAACCAAAACAGCACCTCCCGAAGTACCACCCATATTAATATACAATCTGTATAATCAAGACACCCTTTTCGACCATCCACTGAAGGGTCATTTAAGACAGGTTTGACTATATTAATATAATTACTGTTCAGTGTTTTTCTGCATGCTAGTGGTGCGAACTGCTGTTATTTTTCCTTGTACCTGCAGTGGCAATGCCACTGTCACTTACCCCCAGTGATGCTGTCAATAAATGCAGGCGTCATGATGAGGGATTTGTTGTTGCGGATATAGGCATTGATAAATCTTTGAAAATAATCATAAGGCAGCTTCACAGCATCCGATGATATGTATGTACCAAACTGAAATGCTCAGATGCAAGACATAAATCTATTAAAATAACATGTCACATATGCAGTGGTCTACATGATATGGTGTGTGTGGCTTTGGATTAATCAGATTTAAGACCGTTTTAAGACTAACACTTCAACAATTTATGACCTATTTCCATAATAAATTCAATACAAAACATAGAAATCTGTTGTACATATAAGCACTCTCTTTGGTCAAAACAATATCAGCGGTGGTTAGCTGAATTTAACAGTCAGCTTTCCCCCCCTCCAAAAATATTATATTGGTAGAACAGAAGCCCTAGCTGTCCTACAATAAGATTTGTAACCAACAAGATACGAACATGCATGCATTATATTATATATACTTCGATTAGCTGGAAATGGTGATAGTTCTTTGAGGCTACACGTGGGACCACACTCACCTCATCTCCAATACCTTTTAGGATGTCACTTTTGTGAGATCCTGAAAAAAGCAACGAAGATACTTACTGTGATGTTCGCATCCGGAGATGACAAAGTAATACACAATGTTCTGAAACAGCAACTACTTTAATCACATATAATTCAATACAGTCTATGCCAGCGGGCTGACGCATATCGAAGTTGACTTAAAAACCCATCTTTCAGCTCCCTGTGACAGCTATGGGGAGCATGCAATATCTGACAGCAGGCTATCACTCTTCCCCATTTAGATACAACTAGCTTACAATATAACTACATGCACTAAACTTCAATCATTAAAATGACTGAGTCTCAAGTTCTAGGTATCTTGATTATATAACTCTGTGTTGATAAGATTATATAACTCAATGTCTCTTGATGTTCTATAATCCAATCACTTTCCTCCTACTGATCGTAACTTCAAATCATAAGTTCAGTTTCTCAGGTGCTATTCGGATTCTTCTGGATCTATGAAGATTTGCACTAGGTGTACAGTCTTGTCCAGGTGTGTGGGGTGATTCCATCTTTGGTTGAGTTACTTCAGGCAGATCTGCCTGAACAGGTTCCTGCATTTCAGGAGGCAGTTCAACAGGCAATTCAGGAGGCAGTTCAGAAAACAATTCAGGAGGAAATTTCTTCTCAGACATCGAAATCTTGTTCTCATCATTTACACGACGACTTCTCACATGGTCGACGTGTCTGCACACTACTCTCCCATCATCAAGGCGGACCCTGAATGACACTGTACCAATCTGTTCCACAATAACTCCATGAAGCCATTTTGTCTTGCCAGTGAAGTTCATCACATTCACTGTGTCGCTAACTCGGAGTGTGCGATCCTTAGCATGCCCGTTGTGAGACTCCACTTGTTTCTGTTGTTGTTGAGGGACACGCTGGCCAATATCTGGGTGCATCAAGTCAAGATGTGAATGCGGACGTCGCCCCAGTAACATCTCTGTTGGAGACAACCCTGTTGTCCTTTGCGGGGTATTCCAGTAATGGAATAAGAACCTGGACACTCTGGTTTTGATTGTTCCTCACGTCAGTTTCGTAAAACCTTGTTTGAAGGTCTGAACTGCTCTCTCAGCCATACCATTGGAAGCTGGATGATAAGGTGCCACAAAGGTATGTTGAATACCATTGTTCAACATGAAGTCACATATTCCTCACTCGTGAAACAAGTACTGTTTATCAGTCACAACAGTTTCAGTGATGCCATGGATAGCAAATGTTCGTTTCAAATACTCCAGTGTAGCACTTGTTGTTACACTATGCACCGGAAACACATCCATCCATTTGGAATGCGTGTTGATGAGGACCAGGAACATCTTCCCCTGTAGAGGACCAGCATAGTCTAGATGGAGTCGAAACCATGGTTTCTCTGGCCAATTCCATGGATGTAATCTTGCATCAGCAGGAGCTGCATGGCTCTCTTGGCAGACAGAACATGTCTACTTTATCCCCCAATGCCACGTCGATACCTGGCCACCAGACCTGACCTCTGGTTAAGGCCTTCATTTTTGCAATACCTGGGTGTGCTTCGTGTAGTCCTTCAATCACACGCGCTCTGCCCTGAGGTGGCACGACTACTCTATTTCCCCGCAGGAGCACTTGATCTTGAACAGTAAGTTCAAATTTCTGCTGCATGTATGGTTTCAAATCCTTGTCCGATTTCATATGTTCTGGAAAACCGCATACCAGTTTCTTCACACGCGCCGACAACGGATCTTTGTTTGGCCATGTCCGAACCTGGGACACATTCACTGGGAATTCCTCCATCTTCTCTAGTAGCATGATTGTATCATCGGGAAATGGAGGCGTAGGCACAGTAGACTACTCATACAATCTGCATTAGCAAGCTTGGATCGTGGACGGTAGGCAATACTGTAGTCATATGCAGATAGCTAAGTGCTCATTGCTGCAGTCTTGCAGAAGTCATCACGGGAATGCCTTACTCCAAAGATAATGGTTCTTTATCAAATTGGGAGTAGTTCTTCTCTGCTGTAGCCAAATAATGGGAAGCATAAGCAACAGGCTTCTCTGAGCCATCTGGCATGCTGTGTGACAGGATGCGCCTACTCCGTACGGTGAGGCATCACAGGCCAAGTGAAGCGGAAGGTTGGGATCGTAGTGTGCCAGTAGTTGACAGGAGGCCAAGTGGGACTTGACCTTTTGGAAAGCATGCTCTGCCGTCTTCATCCATGCCCAAGGAACCCCTTTCTGTAGCGGTCGATATAGTGGCGCTAGTGTCATTGCGAGATGTGGTAAGAATTTCTGGCATTCTGTATCATTCCAAGAAATGATTTCAGTTCCCTCACATTCTGTGGTGCTAGTGCTGACACCAAAGATTGCACTTTTTCCTCGAGTGGATGCAATCCTTGTGAATCGATGCGGTATCCCAGATACTTTGCCGATTCTCTCTTGAAGTAGCACTTTCCAGCATTCAGTCTGAGTCCAGCCTTGTTAGGTCTATCCAAGACTTTGGACAGATTGTCATTATGTTCTGCATCATCAACACCAGTGATCAAGATGTCATCCAAGTATATGCATGAGGAATGTCGCGCAGCATACACTCCATGGTACGATGAAAGATAGTTGGAGCAACTGATACAACGAAGGGTAAATGTCTGTACTGGTACAACCCCTTGTTGATTGTAGTCAGTTTCCTTGATTCCTCATCAAGAACCAGTTGTTAGTAGGCGTTACTCATGTCAAGGGAGAGAGATGCAAACAAGTCCTCAATTCAGGGAATGGACTAGCAGTCAGGCTTCGCTACCTGGTTAACTGACATATAGTCTCCACAAATACGTATTGATGACTGATCAGATTTCCGCATGGGTACTATGGGTGCTGCCCATTCAGAGTACTTGACTAGTTTGATAACACCTTGTTTCTCGAAGCGTTCAAGTTCAGATTCTACCCGTTTGCAGATAAAATAGGCGATATTTCTGTGCTTGTAGAAACGAGGTTGTGCAGGAACGGTGATGTCAATTTTCACTTTGGTGCCCTTGATTTCACCAAATTCTTCTCTGAACACATCAGAATCCAAGCTGAGAGTGTCCTCTAACTCCATACTTTCTATTTTCATGATGGATCCCCAGTCTAGCTTAATTTCTTTAATTAAGCCAGTCACGCCCAAAAAGATTCGCTCATTTCCCATGGACAATGAGCACTTGGACATCAGCTGACTGATCTCCATATTTGATATTCACTCTGGCGGATCCCAGGAGGGTTATCTTCTCACCTAAGTATAATCGCAACCTATCGTGAGCTGGTTCAAGGGGTGGAGGTTCTTCCCATAATTGTATATATGTCTCTTCGTTGATGAGAGAAGTCGCAGTTCCTGTGTCAACTTCAAGGGTCAAAGGTTGTCCATTTAGCAGCACATTTGCGAAAATTGGGGGCTGCCTCTTCCTTCTCTGTACATGGAGTGATGGGCTTGTATCTACCTTGTAGATGTCATAATCCGTTGCATTTCGGCCTCAGAACCTGCCCCCACAGCCCATTCCTCCATAACCAGGATGAAAGGAACATCCTCGGAATGGAAATCCCCTGCCTCGCTGTCTCCGTCCGCTGTGTCAGTCGGAACACAAACATGTTCAATGTGTCCAACATTACCACACCTTCTGCATGTCACATCTTTATACTGACAGCTTGGAGATGTGAGGTTGAGATTAACGGTGACATGGTTTCACATTCTAGCCAAATTTATATGTAGAGAGTTTGTTGATCTGTCCTTGAGGCGAAGCTGACACCACACAATAGGTGTGTTGACATGACTCTGTTGTTTTTGGCACATTGCGAGCTGTCATTTCCATGCTCTGAGCTAGTGCAAATGCTTTGTTGTAGTTGAGAGTTTTCTCCGCTAACAACCTGCATTGTATAGCGTCGTCATTGATGCCACAAACTAACCGCACCCTCAGCAGGCTGTCAAGGTTGTCCCTGAAATCGCACGTGCCTGCTAAACGTCGCAGCTCTGACACATACACTGGGTTGCCTGCAACTGGACTGCCTGTCACGTTTGTGGAATTTCAGGCATTCGACAATTATTGAGGGTGTGGGGTGCCGATGCAGGCACATTAGCTTAACTAATTCAGCAAACGTCTTATCACCGGGCTTTGTGGGCGTACACAAATTTCTGAGGAGTGTATAGGCTTTCTTACCCATTTCGCTCAGCATAATGGCTCGTTTCAAGTCTGTTGCATTCTCATCAATGTTTCTCACAGTGAAACAGTGATCGAGTCTTTCACAATAGATTTCCCAATTGTCTGTATCCAGATCGAATTCGTCGATTTTGCTGAAGCTGGCTGCGTATGCCAGTGGCTGTGCCATGGTTGTTTATGTGATGCTGGAAACACATATGCCGGTTCGCCGATCAACAGATCTCAGGTCACTGCCCGGAGAGACAAAGTCTGATAATCACAAAACAGTTCTAACTGTATTCTCGTCGTCAGTTATGTGATGTTCGCGTCTGGAGATGAATAAGTAATACATGTTGTTTGGAAACAGCAACTACTTTTATCACATATATTTCGATACATTTACTAGTCTATGCCAGCGGGCTGGAGAATATCGACGTTGACCTAAAAACCCATCTCTCAGCTCTCTGTGACAGCTATGGGGAACATGAATTATCTGATAGCAGGCTATCACACTTACCATGTGATCATTTAAAATGAAAAAAATTTAGGCATTCTAGTGATCATGTACAACGCGAAAGTCATCAACATGTGGATGGACGTGCCAAAATGCTAAGGATAGGCAATATCAAAAAGACAGTTTTTCAGATGACGGCGAAGTTCCACAGCTGACATGAACTTTGAGTTATTTGATACCATATTTGTGTAATAATCCAATTTAGCTTTGGTCATTTGTCTGTTGCACTACTACACTGTTTTGAATAACACGACCTGTCCAAAGATGAGCGTTATTTGCACCATACACGCTCAAGATAACGATGGCGCCTTTTAGATTGTAGAATTTTGGAGTCATCCATGGAGCGAGTGGATTTTGTGACACAGATTTAGACCTCACAGGTGCATGTTTGTCAAAGGTGCCTCCTCAATTCGATTTCTTTGGTATCTGGTAGTTTCATTTCAAAAACATTTTGCAAAAATCAAACCTACCTAGTATCTACTGCAACATGCTAGCTTGTTTGTGCAACTTCTGTATGTAGTTTTTGTGAAATCATCAGACAAACTGTTAAATTACTTAATGCTTGTTCAACCATTAAGTGAAGTGAAAAATTTAAATGTTGAAAAATCACAATTTTCGTCATGTGATTGGCGAGAGGATTGAAGTCACGCACATGATCGGCATTGACTCGTACAGTGTTCACCATTTTGGATATCTACTAAATAATTCTGAATGCATAGTTGCCAAATTTTCCAACAGATCCTGGAATTCTTCAAAGAAACTGGCTGGGTATCCTGGAGGACGATAAATACAGATGAAATAAGTGGAGAAAGAAGAATCTGAAATTTCAAAACAGATGGGTTCAAAACAAGAGTATTCAGGGTTCAAATGTAAATTAACTTTGAACTGTTGTGATACCAAAAAGCCAACACCACCATCTCGTCTAACTGAACGTGGTCAATGATGGAGGGTGTAACCAGTAGGAGAAATGTCAGCAATGCATGCAACTGTATCATGTGGTCTGAGCCAGGTCTCAGTGACAGCAAGAATGTCTATTGTTTCAGAAATTAATAAATCGCTAAGTGATGCTGTCTTATCCTGAACTGATCGAATGTTTGTGGTAGCCAACCTAATGTTATGCTTGGCAGCTGGCCCAGAATTGAGACATACGTCTCCTGCTAGCAGTAGAATTATTGCTGATTTAAATGTTGGCATAGATCGGGGGATTGGCAGTAACTTGCCACTGAAACAAAGGTTAAGACGTGGCATACTGTGTATAAAGGACAATGAATTTTGTATTCTTGTGGGTTGGGGAAATATTGAGATGGCAGCTGACCATTGGAGGGTCAGTGGCTTACACAGGGCAAAGTCATTACCTCTCGAAGCCACTCAACAGGATAAAAATAAAACACACAATAGAAATAGCAGTGGCATTGTCTTGATGACAGTCTAATGTCCTCAAATGGTGAATTTTATAAAAAGATATCAATATATGGATTCTAAAAATGATGGTTTAACAATGATAATAAAAATAAACTATGTAAAACCATTTGCGCTCAGCATAGGTCAACAGCACTAAAACTGTATACCCTGTAGGCACCTTAGTGATGCGTGCAGAGTGACGAGACGTGTTGTGCTCATGCAAAGAAATGTGAGAGGTCACCCCCAGGGCAACACTGGATATAGAAGAACGTCTTGTTGAAATAGCCTTATTAGTATACAGTTTATAAGGGCCTACCCGAGCCTTTCGGTGTTGCTGAGAACCCACTGGAGTGAACAATATAGGGCATGGTCGTCCTACGAACCGAAACTGTATTATCGCCCAGTTAATCATAAACACTGTCCAATAATAGATTCAGGGTTAAAAGTTTATAAAATCTTTGATAAAACAGTTGCTATAGTACATGAAGATAAACAAGACATTACTCCCGTAAGCATAGCTTAGCAATGGCAAAAAGGAATTGTCTTAAAACAGACGACAGCATAAACCGGTACGAACTTTTGCCACAACTCCTTCAACTTGCCAGATGGTAAAATGGAAGAACTAATTCATTCCAGAATTCAGTTCCTCAAGCAGACAGCAGGAAGTTGCAGAAATGTTGTAGTGAGTAAATTTTACAGATGTGATAAAAAGAAAATCTACATTATGGTATTCTCCCAAATTGGTGAACATTTTTATGAAAAACTGTAGTACCAATAAAACAGCACTTTTAGAAAACTTTTTCAACAAACTGATCTGATTTGCAGTTGTGGAGAGTTGATTTGATACCATGACAGACAATGTACCTAGGTCAATTGTCACAAACTTGACAAGTCTGCTGACAGATGTCATCTTTGAACGTATGCTTTGGATCACTTCAGCCTTAGTCTGATTAGACGGTCCACCGGAGATGAGGACAACATAGTGGTCTGGAACACAGACTGACAACAATAGCCAAGACAACATAGCAATCTGGAACACAGAATGACAACAACAGCAAGTCAACATAGCAGTCTGGAACACAGACTGACAACAACAGCAAGTCAACATAGCAGTCTGGAACACAGACATACAACAACAGCCAAGACAACATAGTGGTCTGGAACATAGACTGACAACAACAGCCAAGATTACATAGTGGACTGGAACAATAGCAAGGGCAACATGTTGCAGTCTGGCACAGACTAGCAACAACAGCGGTCTGGAACACAGACTGACAACAACAGCCCGGACAACATAGCAGTCTGAAACACAGACTGACAACAACAGCCAGGACAACATAGCGATCTGGAATACAGACTGATAACAACAGCCAGGACAACATAGCAGTCTGGAACACAGACTGACAACAACAGCCAGGACAACATAGCAGTCTGGAACAATACACATTAGTGATGGGCTAAATCAATTGAGTGAGCTAGATGACACAAGAGATGACAGTAGTGGCCTACCTTTGTAGCCATGATCAACTGGCTGGTTGATGAAACTGAATATTTTCTCCAAAGCAGTTTCGTAGTGAGATGAACCATTAATAGACAGCGCCTCGACGAATTTCTGCAACAACACTTGACTCGGCAGAGTGGCTTTAGCAAGCTTGTAACGGTCAAAGCAGAACCCCATTTTACGTGGAGTCACAAAGTGATTAGCAGAATATCCAATCACTGTAATCTGTACAACAGTATCAAACATTTATGTACTTTTAGTTTAGTAATGTTTTAAATATAATCATGCTAAAATGTTTTAAGTAATCTTAAAAATTCAAATTCAACTCGTAATGACTGTACAAACCTGAGTTACTTATTCGTAGTTTACTAAATATGGCCAATTCACCAACTCAGAGATGTCCCGTTTAAAAGTTTGATAGGAAGTTGGAATTTTTTTGTGTTAGGCCAAAGTTAAACACACAAGCACGCATGCAAGCATATATGCATGCATGCATGCCCACACTTGTTTTAATATTTAATATGGAGTATGTCAAAAGGAGATTCCATGGGAGTGAATTGAAACAGTCTTTTCATAGTGATAATAATAAATAATAATTAACCTGAATTGTAATGTTGCAAACTCTACACTGCATTATATGATGGCAATGTGAAATAATTCAGTTATAATTCACGTACATGATCTCGTGGGTTTGACGAATTAATGAAAATCCTTGCTACTTCTTTGGAAACATTGAAAAATGGCCACACTGTAATTGAAACGTCTATAGCAAGCAAGATGTACTTTGGTTGTGACACTGCATCACCATACCATGGTCTACAAACACAGCATTACACAAATTACTATCTAGTATGAACTACGATTGTGTGCTAGTGAATGTGAAACTGATAGTAAATACATGCAAGGTTGTTGGTGTAATAATTAATAAATTTAATGTATATAATATGGCCTATTTCACTCTACATTGGTCATGGTGTTCTGCACAAATGAGCATTTTGAAAAACCGCACAATGCATAACATTGCAAAACTTATCAGACATGCCAAGATGTTAGAGAGCGTGGCATACACCATACATTGAAAGTGACAGACCTAAACCTGGGGTTTTCTGCATTGTCTGGCAGTCGGACGGCTGGGTAGAGATAGAGGATGCCGTCAGTTGTGCTTATGTACATCTGGCCCTTGGAGTTGGACATATGGTAATGGTGGATGAGGTTCAGCATGACACTTCTTGGTACGTAAGTGGTGCTGGGGTCTCTACGAGCTGCAGCCGGCACCAACTGACACATCGTAGACTTGTCCATCTAAACATACACTCAACACTGAACTATCCACTACGTCATGCTACACTTTTTTGTACGTTAAAAATGTTTTAGCGAAATTATCAGATAAACTATTACACTATTTTTCAGAAGTTACCCAATTTAACAACCAAAGTCAATTCGTTTGATGATTTAAAAAAACATTCAAATTATTTAAACATCAACAATATTTTATAAATGCGGTTTACTCAAAATGTTAAAACAGATCAAGTTTTTACTATGTAATATGATTTTAATTATAAAAAAACAACCACACTTTGTATCAATTAATGCACAGGCAGCCATTATCCCACGTAGTGTACATCCAATCATTCTGCTTACTTAGAACTGGTTTGTTGTTTAAAATGATGAACTTTGTAAGTTGCCCATGAGCTGTATCATGAGAAATATGCACGAACGCACGCACACAAGCACGCATGCACGCACGCACACACACCTGACCATAGAAATTGCCAGGGAAATCACCACAGTTGGGTATTTCACTCTTCTTCGGGAAATTCAGGTAAGTCTTGTGAATTTCCTTACACATCTCTTCCACCAGGTCCATGTTGCTAATGAAGTGCTCATCTAGCAGTTTCAAGATCTGTCGATAGAGAACTCGGCTCTTACTATACATCCACCAGTGTTGATGATGTTATGTAAAGGTACGTTCTTCTATAGCACGGTATCCAACCTGATACTTGCCAGCATAATTTTTTTTACAGTACCCTGGGTAATCCATTATCCATTATATATCTATATATATATATATATATATATATATATATATATATATATATATATATATATATATATATATATATATAAGTATGACAGTTTCACTGATGATCCCACAAGTTATTTTGGTTAACATGAATGAATTACACCTGCTACAGGAACAGGAAGCAGTTGAATGACAGCCCAAATTGACTGTATATTTCTGACACAAACCCTTCATCAATCGTAGTGAAAACTTGTGGAACTGGAAAATTGCATAAATGTAAGATGTGTTCATATGCCAAATTGCAGTTTTGTAAGTCTTGTAGTTTTTATAAAATGGTTAATTAAGCATCATTTCCTGGTTGTTAATGATAATACAATGTCAACAAATACTTGTTTTTATATAAATATATACGTGTTTTTTTTGCAATAGTAATGTCAGAACACCATTACTGCTACATTTTTAACCATTTTGTTACCTGTATTTGCTGTATGATCAAGTGAAAAATATAATACTTGCCTTTAGCATATATGCTTTCTGTTTCTGTGGCTCTGACTCTACCATAAGATTTTGCTTCAGTACATCCTACAAATAAGTTATATACAATGTGGAATAATGAACGTCAAGAATTAACTAATCAAATCAAATAAGGGTTAAGCATCAAAGATAGACTAGATGTTATTGACCAATATAATATATATAGTATATATACAGTATGTTGACCATTGGCTGACTTACGGATTTCGTCCATTTGCAGGAATTCAGGCCACTTTTGTTTTCAAAACATGTTCTTCTGACTACTAAAAAGGCTAGGTCATGCCCCTAGCCTTTAGCAAAGCATGCCTAAGGTGCACTTTAACTAATAAATGGTAAAATGTTATGCCTAGACCCCTAGTCACAGTTACAAAGATGTCATGTAACATCTCATGGTTATCATAACAAAATTAGATAGTTTGTGTATTTAATATTCAAATGAATAGCAGACCTGGCATTTCTATCCAGCCCAAACAAACCTGTATTTTCTCAAATCCTCCATGGATCATAATCTCACGCACGTTATATGCCATGTCCTCTGGGTCTATATTCATAGCCATGTCTCCTATCATCGACCCTATGCCTGGCTGCTGGATGACGAGCATGGTGAGTCCACCCAACCAGAAGGCCACAGTTGCAGCAAGGAGCTACAAACAAACACTGTGGATTCTGTAAGATCACAAGCATTCGTGTTTTTAGTGCTAATTAAACACATTATCTACAGATAAATGAAAGGAACATATTATCTACTGATTGTGTAAATGCTAGCAGCATGAATATGTTTAAAAAAAATTGACTAATTACATCTCAGGAGGGCAGGTTACACAGATGGAAAATTGCTGGACTATCGATAAGCCAATGGATTCCTTGTCCTCATTATTCTTCTGCATAAATGAATTTATGTGACAGTGGACGCATAAAGGATTTTATGCTGGATAACAGGGCAATAAATGTGACATGGTTATTACATGTAACCAGTGGCAGGATAATGTAACTATGCAGCAGAGATTATGCGAACGATGGTGACGAGAGGGTCAGCCTAATTACGTCCATAAGCGGAGTGATACAGAGAACTATATAAAGAGCCACGTTGCATATATCCAGCTTCACTTTTTCTCAGATTCATTTGGTGCAACATGAATACTTGCTCTTGTTATTGTTACTTGTTATTCTTTGCTAATTGTTGGAGTTAATTCTAGAACAGTTCTGTTGGTCTGTTAATAGCTAAGTGTGCTAATCAGGAGTTTTGAGTGTTTTTTTATCCCACCCTCCTCCCTTGGACATAAATTGGAGCAGTCAATCAACTGGGGGTTATAGTATTGCATTGGGTAACCCTACGGTAGTTGTGCCATAGGTTTGGAACTGCAACTTCATGTGGTAGACCACTGTAAAACACCGTATGTATAGAGATGCTGTGGATTGTCTATAAACACACTGGAAATGTAGAAGACTACACAAACTACAAAGAGGCACTTAACCTAGCTACAACTGAAACTAGAAAATCTAAAAGAACCTTCGATTGGCAGTTAATATAAAAAATGACATAGAGTTTCTATTCTTATGTAAGGAGTAAACAGAAAGTTCGAGATAAGGTCGGACCACTGGAAAACAACAGTGAAAACATAATTTCAGACGGGTTCCAAATGGCAGAGGTCCTGAATGAGTATTTCAGCTCAGTTTTTACCACAGAAGATATCAGCTCACTTCCAGTTCCATTGACTAAATTTGAGGGCAATAAATCAGAACATTTAGGGCAGTTATTTGTAAATCCTGAAATGATAGCAAAGAAAATTAAGAATATGAAAGATAATAAATCACCTGCAGTTTATGGGATACCACCAAAACTGCTTAAGGAAATTGTTGAGCAAATTAGTACACCAATTGCAAAATTGTTTAACTTGTCACTAGAAGAAGGAATAGTTCAGAGTGGAAAGAAGCAAACATTACACCGCTATTTAAGAAGGGATCGAGGAAGATGCCAGAAAATGACAGACCAGTGAGTTTAACATCAGTTGTATGTAAATTACTCGAAACATTAATTAGAGACCACACGGTGGAATTTCTTGTAAAACATAAATTAATAAATACATCTCAACATGGATTCCGAAAAGCAAGGTCATGTCTAACCAATCTCTTATGTTTTTTGGAAAAAATTACAAAGTGGGTAGATGACGGGTCACCAGTGGATGTTGTCTACTAAGATTTTCAGAAAGCTTTCGATAAAGTGCCACATCAAAGATTGTTACTTAAACTAAGAGCCCATAGTATAGGTTATGATATAATCAACTGGATAGAAATGTGACTTACACACAGAAGACAGAGAGTAATAGTAGATGCTGAGATTTCAAACTGGAAATCTGTTTTGAGTATGGTACCACAGGGATCAGTATTAGGCCCTATACTGTTTTTAATATATATAAATGATTTGGAGGATGACATGTCTAGCAAAGTACTCAAATTTGCAGAAGACACAAAAGTATTCAGATAGGCTACTAATGATACAGATAAACAAAGTTTACAGAACGATCTAGAAAAATTAGTTAAATGGTAAAACAAATAGCAAATGTTATTCAATTTTGGGAAGTGTAAATGTATACACATAGGACATGGAAATATGGACGAGGAATATAAAATGGGAGATGCTGTACTAGAAAAGGATTTAGGAGTAACATTTAGTGCTGACATGAAAGTTTCAGAGCAATGTGGGATTGCTGCTTCAAAAGGAAATCAAATTCTAGGGCTAATTAGGAGAAACATCCAATTGTACAAAGCAATAGTTAGACCACATTTGGAATATTGTATTCAAGCATGGAGGCCATATCGTAAAAAAGACATAGACAAGCTAGAAAGAATACAACGAAGAGCAACTAAAATGATTTCAGAATTGAGAGACCTTAGTTACAAAAGTCACTTATTACAATGTGGTTTGACAACACTAGAGACCAGGAGACTAAGAGGAGACCAAATAGAAGTGTTTAAAATAGTGAACGGTTATGAGGATGTTGATAGGAATATGTTCTTCAAACTTAAAGAAGGCAGTAGAACCAGAGGACACAAAGCAGCATTAGTTAAGGAGCAGTGTAGGTTGGACATGAGAAAGTACTCTTTCTCACAGAAGGTGATAAATGAATGGAACAAACTGCCAAATGATTGTGTTAATGCTAGTAGTGTGAATATGTTTAAAAATAGAATTGACAGATATCTGATAAGAGTGGGCTACACATAGATGAGTAAATTGTTGCACTCTCGATAAGCCAATGGCTTCCTTGTCCACTTGCCATCTGGAACTTGTTGTTCGAGATATCAATCTTGTTAAATCTTGACGCTTTTCCAAGTTCCAGATTTGTACACGAGGTTTTGCCTTAGTGCTTTTTCCTCTTATGCTATGTTCAGTAGGGTACACAGGGATTTTAATCTGGAGAGACCCCCACATATACAGTGTGAATAGTAAATGCTAGTCAGTAGTGATATAGTTAGTACCTGCAACATTATCAATGTTTGGTAGTCTGGCATAATATGTCTGTGAATTGTAGATATTACTCGTACACAACATTTGGGGGCCAGCATGCTTGCTGTGATTATGCATGTCATTTTGATGGTGGATGCTCGCATAATTGCTAGCTCGTGATTACTTAATTAAATGTAATTGATTTGGCGTATTTCACTCTACACTGGTCTTGTGTTGGATTGTATTTCCTTTCTCTTGAAATATTTAACCATCAAATAAGATGGAAGCCCCTGGGATCTGACAATGTCACCAAAATAAGTGACAGTTTCCCCGGCCCCTACTTTAGATGGAAATCTTATTAAATTATGGGCATCATTACTTTTCATAATCTTGAGTAAGCCTAGAACTTCTGAGTGGCAGATGTTTAAACAATGTTGAAAAATGTAAATGTTTAAACACTGGACATAGGAACATGGAGATGATGTTTCGAATACAACAATAAAACAAAAGCATTTCCACAGAGTAACAATTTTAACAAGATTTAACAAGATTTGCCATCCAAGCCAAAGGCCCAGATGGCAAATGGACAAGGAAGCCATTGGCTTATCGAGAGTCCAACAATGTTCATCTACTTATAACCCGCCCTCCTGAGATATGTGTCAACCTTGTTTTTAAACATATTCACGCTGCTAGCAGTTACACAATCTGTAGACAATTTGTTCCATTCATTTATTGTCCTCTGTGAGAACGAGTGCTTCCTGATGTCCAATCTACATTGATCCTTTATTAATTTTACCTCATGTCCTCTAGTTCTGCTATCCTTCTTGAGTGAGAAAAACATATTTCTATCAATATTTTCATACCCATTCAATATCTTAAAAACTTCAATCTGGTCTCCTCTTAACCTCCTTGTCTCTAGAGTTGTTCATCATAACTAAGGTCTCTCAGTTCTGGAATCATTTTAGTTGCTCTCCTTTGTATGCACTCAAGCGTATCTTTATCCTTCTTACGATATGGTCTCCATGCTTGTATACAGTATTCTAAATGAGGTCTAACTATTGTTTTATAAAGAGGTATAATTAACTTTTTTCCCTTGTATGTCATGTTTCTTCTAATCAATCCAAGAATTTGATTACCCTTTGAAGCTGCAATACCACACTGCTCTGAAACTTTCATATCAGTGCTTATTGTAACTCCTAAGTCCTTTTCTTTTACAGTAGTACCCAGAACAGTATCTCCCATTTTATAATTCACATCCAAGTTCCCATGTCCTGTATGTAGGCATTTACATTTCCCAAAATTGAACAACATCTGCCATTTCTCAGACCATTTCACTAATCTGTCTAGATCGTTTTGTAAATGTTGTTTATCACCATCAGTATTAACCTTTCTAAACAGGTTTGCGTTATCTGCAAATTTCAGTACGTTACTTGTTATACTGTCGTCCAAGCCATTGATATATATTAAGAATAATATAGGTCCTAATACAGATCCTTGAGGTACCCCACTCAAAACAGATTTCCAATTTGAAACTTCTCCATCTACTACAACTCGTTGTCTTCTGTCAGTCAGCCCATTGTTCTATCCAGTCAGATATGCTATCCCCGATACCATGGGCTTTTAATTTAAGTAGTAATCTTTGATGTGGCACTTTGTCAAAAGCTTTCTGAAAATCTAAGTAGATAATATCTACTGGCGATCCCACGTCTATCCACTTAGTGATTTCTTCCAAAAAACATAACATATTTGTTAAGCATGACCTCGCTTTAAGGAATCCATGTTCAGATGAATTTAATAATTTATGCTTAACGAGGAAGTCCACCATATGGTCTTTAATTAACCTTTCTAATAATTTACAAATCACTGACGTTAAACTCACTGGTCTGTAATTTTCTGACTTATTTCTCGAACCCTTTTTAAATAATGGTATGATGTTTGCTTCTTTCCATTCAAACGGAACAACTCCCTCTTTTAATGACAAGTTGAATACTCTTGCAAGTGGTATACTGATTTGTTCTACTGTTTCCATTAGTAATTTTGGAGCAATCCCATCCACTCCCGGTGATTTGTTATCCTTCATTGCTTTTATTTTCTTAGCTACCAATTCTGGAGTTACAACTAACGGACCTAAATAGTCAGATTTAGCCTCCTGAAATTTAGCATCAGCAACTGGTAATGAACTAATATCTTCTTTGGTAAACACTGAACTGAAGTAACCATTTAGGTCTTCCGCCATTAAAAACCCATGTGATACTATATTTCCAGCACTGTCTTCTAGAGGTCCAACCTTGTCTTGTACGTGTTGTTTACTCCTGACATATGCATAAAAACTCTTGCTGTCATTTTTTATGTTACATGCTAGTTTTTGCTCATAGCTTCTTTTAGATTGTATGATTTCAGTTGTAGCTGCATTAAGTGCCTCTTTATAATTTGCATAGTCTTCTTCCTTTCTGGTAAGCCTATAAACCCTCCACATAGTTTGTTTTAACACTATTTTTCTAATAGCCTCTTTTGACAAGTGTTTCTAATTCAGCATCTGTTATGTCTATGTTGGCCCATGATTCAGTTATACCAATTATGTGAGGGTCAATATCTTCTACCATAATGTATAATTCGTTTTTCTTATTTACTATGCTCCTTGCATTTAAACATACGCATCTATAACCTGTTTCAGAGATGTTTCTCGGACGATTTGATATTGGTTTGTCTGTGGCCTCTTGTTCTGCTTGAGACACGTCTAGGTAAACCCCCTGCACTTCTAGTTTAAACAATGTTTACTACCAAAAATATTTGTCATTGTACCCATGCCACTATCTACTGCTGCTGAAAGTTCGTCCGCAAATACTGCTGCCCCCTTTCCACTTAGATGAAGCCCATCCTTCATGTACATATCAGCCCTCCCAACAAAACTTCCCCATAAATCCACCTTCTTCCCTACATAGTTTCTGGACTAACATGTTAATTGCCATCCCCGACAATTTCGATATTTGTGACCCCTCCTGCCCATTACTGGTAAAATCCCTGACAGTATTACCTGGTCAACCCGCGTCTGTTTTAGTGTTCTGGCCAACTGCCTATATTTCCTAACTATGGCAGTTGTACCCTCCCTTTCTACGTTATTTGTCCCTACGTGTACTAAAACAGATCCACCCTTACCCGAACCTATGATGTTTTCTACCCTCTCAGTTATCGTCTCTATTTTGGCTCCAAGCAAGCAGACCACCACATCATCTCCCTTGTTTAAGACTCTGTCAGTCTTCCTAACTATCGAATCCCCCACAAACACCCTCGCTCTCTTCCTCACCCCCTCTATCACTGCTGTAGAGTAGCTCTTCCGTTCGATCCCCTCCATCACATTCTGTCCCGACCCCTTCCCTCCTGTCTCCTTCGCTCCTGCCTCCCCCACTTCCCTCTCCTTCGCTCTTGTCTCCCCCACTCCCCTCTCCTTCACTCCGGTTGTTTTCCCTCCCATCTCCCCCACTCCCCTCTCCTTCACTCCGGTTGTCTTCCCCCTCGTTCCTTTCCTTCCCGTCTCCTTAAGTCCTGTCTCCCTACGACCTATCACCTTCCCTCTTCTCAGCTCCCTCCCAGGCTGAGGTGAGCTCTCCCTAGCATCTCTCGTGTCTTTCCCCACTTTATCATCTACTGTTCCCCCACTGGAACTACTGGCACAACCCCCCTGTTCCCTTCCCACCATTGCCACAACGAGCAGCCTCAGCTCTTCCAACTCCACCTCTAGTTCCTTCATCTTCGTACATCCCCTACACTCAAAACTAAAACTATCTGCTTGGACCTCAGCCAAGGACTTCTCGCACCCAGATTTGACGAAGTCCACCCAGTTACTGCAACTGCCACAAATTAAGTGCCTTGTGACCTTTAACTGCCGTTTGCACGGCGCCATCATACAATTTAGTTTTAATTAGTTTGCCACGTTAGCCTTGAATAAGGCTGTTTTTGTGTTCAAAAGAACACTTTAGGCTAATATACTTGCTAACTATGTCTTCTATTAAGCTCGCATGAGCAAAAAAAAGCCTGC
The DNA here is from genome assembly GCA_033239005.1 of Lamellibrachia satsuma. Lineage (NCBI taxonomy): Eukaryota > Metazoa > Annelida > Polychaeta > Sabellida > Siboglinidae > Lamellibrachia > Lamellibrachia satsuma. The sequence goes on from BSQZ01000093.1 coordinate 1,998,985, forward strand.
CACCTGCGAATACGGAGAACACTGTGTAACAAAACAACAAAATCAGTGTGTACTAATTTACGCTAAAATCCTGCAGTTAATTCCTTTTTACCGAAAACATTTACTACCACTATGTCAGATATTACCTTATGTATGTAATTTAAGTAAATCTATCACTTTATCTTATATATATATATTAACCAATGTAAACGATGCACCAGTTGAATTCACGACCTGTACACAAACTCCCTTTTATCCCTCGTTGAGTTTGAATCTGGGAAAAAATACTACATCTGTTAACAAAAACGGTTTCTTAATTTATGTCTACAAGAAGTTTGTGAACAATATATGTATAATAGTAATACTTATTCTAACCAATATTCCAATGTTACTGACTATTTACTATGCTATCTAAATTTTCGAATTAAACAACCCTATTAATGCTCGCTGACTTCCCTGACAGAGTCCGAAACTAACTTACGCTAAAATACTGCCTCTGACTAATAATTAACAAAACCTGTTCCCTAATATAAGTCTACAATATGTTTATGTATAATATATATGAAATAGTAATACTTATTCTATTCAATATTCGACACTTTTCTATAAAATCTCTTCACCAATTTCAAATCGCTGCTGCACCAAGCCAAGATCCGCTCAACCTAAACAAAAATGATTATGAAGCTTCTATTCACTTGACAGGTTGACACCATACTTATTTACCTCCGCCATCTCTAAAATATACAGTGGATTCCTCTTTATAGAATCACATGGGCCAGAACAATTTTATTCTATTTTTCAACGGTTGATAGTGAAGCAGTGTATTCTAACACAACAGGAATAGGGAATGATTACACCACAGCTAATATACTCGACCCAATGCGAACAAAATGAAACTCTGATCCAATCTACACACCAAAGGTGTAGGCCTTAAGTTAACAGAGGTCTCCTCCAGTGCAATGGTGTATTTTTAAAGTACTCGTGAATGAGGAGGCCGCAGCAAAGGCAAAACCAAGGGGGAGTTAAGCTATTAAACTATTAGTTTACCATGTCTACAATGTAGTGGTGCAAGATGTTACATCGTTTATTTTAATTAAGCCATAGGGGGCAATGACCTAGTAGGCGCTCCTAAATAAGCCACTGGTCTCCTCACTGATGCATAACAAGAGAGGGGGTGTGGTAGGGTTCTCAATCTCCCACCTGTTTTGCGAGCCAACCTCCCATCTCATACCTGTTTGTAGGGCCAAATTTCCACTAATTTTTAGAGTCCACCCCCTACGTCCCGTCAATTCTACCTCCCACGTCCTGTCAATCCTACTTCCCACCTCCCGAAATCCTACCTCCCACCTCCCATTAATCCTACCTCCCACCTATTTTGGGGGCCAACCTCCTACCTCCCATCACCTGCCACACCCCTCACAACATGTTACTGCTTTCAGTTCCATTCTGTCCAACTCCAAGGTAGCCAAGGAAGCCAAGGTCGCACACATAGTCACCTGGATGCAAAGTGTACTTTTCATTGTGATGGAAATTATCAGGGGTGAGATTTAGCGCCCAAAAATGTCTTTGGGCGACTTCAATGTGTGACTACAGTAGCCCGTATGGCGACTCAAAATATTTACGGAGCTGCAATATTTTAGACCCAGCAAAAATAAACGGAATGTTAATAAACATCTCAGAAGTGTTGTCCTGGCTACATGTTAACCATACATCGTGTGTTTGTGACATGTTTGACATTGCCAGAAATGTTGCCAAATCTTAGCCGAAGCGATATCAATAGGGAGAATTCATTGTATTTTTAATCAACCACATCGACACTCAACATGTAACTGAACGGTCATTCTACATTGAAATGATAACTGGTCATGTTAATACTCTTGGTGCCACTTTTATATATATACTAGCAAAAATGCCTGTCCCCAGGATGGGATTACGTGGTAGTTTATACGTGACAGTCATGATAGCAATGTTTACCAAATGCCTCAGGGCCAGGGTTTTTATTAAGTGTAGTTATAGCAGGGACCATGAAACCCAAAGTAGGGACCACTTATCATGCTCAGCCTGTGGCCGAGTCACTACATATCACAGACCACTGTGGACACACCAGTACTATACTCTAAGAATAATACAGCCTTAAATTTTTACTTTTCCGATATTTTACGAATTTCAACACCGAAAATGAGAAAGTGTGACAAGTTCTATGAAAACCATTTTTCCAAGTTGTGCACATTCCTTTATCAGGTAAACAACATATTCAAATTTCAAGAGTTTAGTTTAGAAAATAACTGTTTTGCCTAATCGCCTTTTTCTCCCAAATAGGCCAATAATGCCCATGCACATGTTCATGACCGCGTAACAAATTAATGAAAATATTACGAATTATTGCACAGCAACAAATAGCAAAGGTTACTAATAATACCTTGTTGACATGAACATTGGAAATAGTTGTGTGTCCGAACTTATTGCATTTCCAAATTGAAAAAAAACACAAAAACTTAATAATTGTTAAAATATACATCATTTGCCACAATTGGTCACATAATTGTTCTGCTTTGGTGTTTGTTAAGGGGGGTATTCAAGGTTGATTTGATAGCACCTGCTTCTTTATGTCACACATTTTTTTCAAAAGGAAGCAAGTAACACTACGTTATACGTTACCAAATATAATCAACGTCATAAACAATATGGTAACCTAGGCAAGAATCATTGCGTCGAGCCAGTCGCTATACGTAATATAATATGCCGTTTTTACAAAAATCAGAAGAAACTTTTGCCTAAGACATCCATATTTCGTAGGTCGTAGGGAGACAGGATGTAAGGAGATGGGACATAGGGCAACAGGACGAAACAAGACGGGAAAGGAAAGAAATGGGAGGGAAGACAAATGGATCGAAGCAGAGTGGAGTGGAGTGGAGGAGACAGTAGCGAAGGAGACGGGGGGAGGGGGAGACGATAGTTAAGGCAATGGGAGTGAGGGAGACGGGAGGGAAGGTGTCAGGAGGGAAGGCAACGGGAGCGAAAGTTAGCCAGGAGACGGGAGGGAAAGGTGACAGGTGGATGGGTGAGAGAGAGACTGATAACAGTCTGCCAAGTGACAAGGCTGCAGGACAGAATGTGATGGAAGGGATCCATCGGAAGAGCTATTCTGAGGCAGTGATAGAGGGGTGAGAAAGAGAGCGAGAGTGTTTATGGGGGACTCAATAGTTAGGAAGACCGACAGTCTTAAATAAGGGAGATGATGTGGTGGAGGCGATAACTGAGAGGGTAGAAAACATTGGGTTCGGGCAAAGGGTGGATCTGTTTTAGTACATGTAGGGACAAATAACGAAGAGAGGGAGGGTACAACTGCCATAGTTAGGAAATGCAGGAAGTTGGTCAGAACACTAAAGCAGACGCGGGTTGAGCAGGTAATCCTGTCAGGGATTTTACCAGTAATAGGAAGGAGGGGTCACAGATATCGAAATTGCCGGGGGATGGCAATTAACATGCTAGTCCAGAAGCTATGTATGGAAGAGGAAGTTGGATTTGTGGGGCAGTTTTGTTGAAAGGGCTGATATGTACATGAAGGATGGGCTTCATCTAAGTGGAAAGGGGGCAGCAGTATTTGCAGATGGACTCACAGCAGCAGTAGACAGTGCCATTGGTAGCATAACAAATATTTTTGGTAGTGAACATTGTTTAAACTAGAAGTGCAGGGGGTTACTTAAAGATGCCTCAAGCAGGACAAGAGGCCACTAGTTCAGACAAACCAATAACAACATGTCCGAAAAACATGTCTGAAGCAGGTTATAGATGCGTGTGTTTAAATGCTAGGAGTATAGTAAGCAAGAAAAACGAATTAAACATTATGGTAGAAGATACTGACCCTCACATAATTGGTATTACAGAATCATGGGCCAACACAGACATAACAGATGCTGAATTAGGATTGACAGGATACGTAATGTTTAGGAGAGATGGAATAGGAAGAAGGGGAGGGGGATTTATTGTATATGTTAAAGAATCTATTCAGGCTTGTGAAATAAAATTAGAAAGGGAAGCAGATTGCGATGAAGTTGTTTGTTGCAAAATAGTTTCAGGAAATTCAAAATTAACTATTGGATTAGTTTATCGAAGTCCAAACATAAACGAAGATAACACAAAATGCTATAAAGGAAGTTAGTAAAGGGGAATGTATCATAATGGGAGATTTTAACCATGGACACATACAATGATGCTGAATTAGGATTGACAGGATACGTAATGTTTAGGAGAGATCGAATAGGAAGAAGGGGAGGGGGAGTTATTTTATATGTTAAAGAATCAATTCAGGCTTATGAAATAAAATTAGAAAGGGAAGCAGATTGCGATGACGCTGTTTGGTGCAAAATAGTTTCAGGAAATTCAAAATTAACTATTGGATTAGTTTACCGTCCAAACATAAATGAAGATAAAAAAAAAACGAAATGTTATAAAGGAAGTTAGTAAACGGGAGTGTATCATAATGGGAGATTTTAACCATGGACACATACAATGGAAATCTCTAGAGAATACAGGGGGTGAGGACCAACAATTTCTATTTTTAATTCAGGATAGCTTCCTTACTCAGCACGTGCTAGAACCAACCAGGGGAGATAATGTATTAGATATAGTTTTGTCATCGCAAAAAGAATTAGTGGATAATGTAAAAATACATGAACCTTGGGTAACAGTGACTACAATCAAATACATTTTGACATCAATGTAAAATCAGAAAGTCAAAACAAAAAACATATAGGAGAAACTTCCACAAAGGTAACAATAAAGATATGAGAAAATACTTAGCAAAGCTAGATTGGAATAACATGCTGATGAATAAGACCACAATTGAATGTTGGTATATTCTAAAATATGAAATTGAGAGTATCACTGATAAATTTGTTCCCATGAAAAAACAAGGAAAACGGTCTAGAAACACTTGTCAAAAGAAGCTATTAGAAAAATAATGTTTAAGTAAACTATGTGGAGGATTTATAGGCGTACCAGAAAGGATGAAGACCATACAAATTAAAACAGGCACTTAACCTAGCTACAACTGAAATTAGAAAATCTAAAGAACCTTTGAAAAAAAATTGACAGGTAATATTTAAAATGACAGAGTTTCTATGCTTATGTAAGGAGTAAACAGAAAGTCTAAGATAAGGTCGGACCACTGGAAAACAGTGGAAATATAATTTCAGACGGGTTTCAAATGGCAGAGGTCCTGAATGAGTTCCAGTTCCAGTTCCATTTACTAAATTTGAGGGCAATAAATCAGAACATTTAGGGCAGTTATTTGTAACTCCTGAAATGATAACAAATAAAATTAAGAAGATGAAAGATAATAAATCACTTGGAGTTGATGGGATACCACCAAAACTGCTTAAGGAAATTGTTGAGCAAATTAGTACACCACTTGCTAAATTGTCACTAGAAGGAATAGTTCCTTCAGAATGGAAAGAAGCAAACATTATGCCGCTATTTAAGAAGGGATCGAGGAACAAGCCAGAAAATTACAGACCAGTGAGTTTAACATCACTTGTGTGTAAATTACTCGAAACATTAATTAGAGACCACATGGTGGAATTCCTTGTAAAACATAAATTAATAAATACATCTCAAAATGGGTTTATAAAAGCAAGGTCATGTCTAACCAATCTCTTATGTTTTTTGGAAGAAATCACAAAGTGGGTAGATGACGGGTCACCAGTGGATGTTGTCTACTTAGATTTTCAGAAAGCTTTCAATAAAGTGCCATATCAAAGAGTGTTACTGAAACTAAAAGCCCATGGTACAGGTAATGATGTAATCAACTGGATAGAAAAGTGGCTTACACACAGAAGACAGAGAGTAATAGTTGATGGTGAGATTTCCAACTGTAAATCTGCTCTGAGTGGGGTACTACAGGGATCAGTATTAGGCCCTATGCTGTTTTTAATATATATATATATATATATATATATATATATATATATATATATATATATATATATAATAGTAGATGGTGAGATTTCAAACTGGAAATCTGTTTTGAGTGGGGTACCACAGGGATCAGTATTAGGCCCTAAACTGTTTTTTAATATATATAAATGATTTGGAAGATGACATATCTAGCAAAGTACTGAAATTTACAGATGACACAAAAGTATTCATAAAGGTTACTAATGATACAGATAAACAAAGTTTACAGGATGATCTAAATAAATAGTTAAATGGTAAAAAAAATGGCAAATGTTATTCAATTTTGGGAAGTGTAAAAACATACACATAGGACATGGAAACGTGGACGAAGAATATAAAATGGGGGATGCTGTACTAGGTAGAACCACACATGAAAAGGAGTAACATTTAGTGCGGACATGAAAGTTTCAGAGCAATGTGGGATTGCTGCTTCGAAAGGAAATCAAATTCTAGGGCTAATTAGGAGAACTATCATGTATAAGGAGAAACAGCTAATTGTACCCCAGTACAAAGCAATAGTTAGACCACATTTGGAATATTCTATTCAAGCATGGATGCCGTGTCGTAAAAAGGACATAGACAAGCTAGAAAGAATACAACAAAGAGCAACTAAAATGATTCCAGAATTGAGAGACCTTAGTTACGAAAGCCGCTTATTAAAATGTGGTTTGACAACACCAGAGATCAGGAGACTAAGAGGAGACCAAATAGAAGTGTTTAAAATAGTGAACGATTATGAGGATGTTGATAGGAATATGTTCTTCAAACTTAAAGAAGGCAGTAGAACCAGAGGACACAAAGCAGCATTAGTTAAGGAGCAGTGTAGGTTGGACATGAGAAAGTACTCTTTCTCACAGAGGGTGATAAATGAATGGAACAAACTACCAAATGATTGTGTTAATGCTAGTAGTGTGAATATGTTTAAAAACACAATTTACAGATATCTGACAAGGGCGGGCTACACATAGATGAGAAAATTGTTGGACTCTCGATAAGTCAATGGCTTCCTTGTCCACTTGCCATCTGGAACTTGTTGTTTGGGATGGCAATCTTGTTAAATCTTGTTAAATATTCTAAATCACTAACAATTATGTCATAGTTGCAGTGCAGACAAATTGTTACAAAAGTTGTTTTTAATGAAAAAAATTACGATTATCAAACTACACAAATTATATTATGCACTAGACTATGACCTATTCCTAGGGCTTAGCCTATAGCAGATGGTGCAGCAACCAGTATACAAGTCATTTTTATAAATACACATAGTCAAATAGTCCGTAGAATCGTGGATAATTACTGTGCCGTAATATGCACATGGGAGCAAAGCGATGCTGCTTTGTCCGATATCTCAAAAACACCTCGTCGTCACTTGATCCCTTTTGCCATTTCATGGCGGTACAGTGCCATACTAGATCACTGACACTAGTAAGGTCTAGGGGTTCGCCACCCTGACCAGTTCCGTAAAACTCTGGCAATAATGGAATATTCAAACGCTATATAAGGATAATGTTTGCCTATTTCAGTGACTTTAACATTTCGGGATATGCTTTAACAAACGTTATCTATCCTTATAAGTTTGCTTTAGAAAAAGCACTATGGACGACTGTCTCTTAGACATCTTACTTTGCTGAACTAGCGCCGTTATGGCATGGTCTGTCTGCTAGGCACATGGCGGACTGTCATAAAATGTTTGTGCGAATGATTTAAAAACTGCCGTTTATTAACGCAAAATGACATTCGTTGACTGGTGCTGTTTTGTTGCCACATATCGTGATCAACAGTCGCTGACCTCTCTGGGACGTCGACGCTGTAATGTTTAATGCAAAAGCGGGTCGGTCATTAGCCAACGCGAGGGATAATAAAACTCGGCCTTCCTCTATGATAGCCGGGTACATGCACCGCCATAGCCGGGTAAATTACCCAGGTCCCGACTCTTAACAAAAACCCTGCTCAGGGCAATATGCCATCAATACGCTCGAACGTATTACCAGAAACAACCGCGTCACACACGTGATGCAATACTCATTACATGTTCAAAATGTAGAAGGTTGCATGAATTTAGACCCATGGGGCATGTATACTTGTGTGTTGGTTGTAGAATATCTGCTTACTACTGTCTTTTTATTGTGTATTGTGTCTGTGACCTCGGGCCAATACATGGGTGCATGCTTTCTACTATAATTAATACAAACCGCCCATATAGCGATACATACTCTCTAACGGTTTACATACCGAAGTATTTCTGCGATTGTTGGAAGTTAACGTTTTACGCAGTGAACATTTGATTTGACGTGAACATAACCACATATAAACATACATACATAAAAACATACGTTATCTCGATTATAGTATAATTATCTCCACGGTGCAAGGAGTGCTTCTGAATTAATCGGGAACCTGTTTAAAGTTTCTCTAGGCTAGGGTAAAATCAGGTCATGTAAAAAATCAGCAAAACTCTTCAGTTCACAGGATCTGATGTCCTGTGACGCTTGGAGACTTTTTGTGTACACTGTTGGTGTACCATGTTATGAAAGAAAAACAACCTGTGTATAATTGTATACTGTATTTTATTCAGTGTTAAGTATCACATTCTATTGATCCTGCCTTGAAAATAAATGTTTCAAAACTGTTAGTTTTTGATGTTTTTTATTTGTCGTTGATGCCGTTCATACATTCTATCTTCAAAGTATTCACTTTCTATCACCAAAGTATTGATTAGCAAGTGGGCTACCTCAGAAGCTGTCGGGCTACTTTACTTTGCAAGGTTGGTAGCCCGACTGGCTACCTTCCATGCTAAATTTCACCCCTGAATTATGTATGCACCCAGATTCTGGGGGCATACATAATTAGCGCTTTTACGATGTCATTTGGCTAATATATAAAATAAGAGTGAGCTTTTAACAGTTTATATGATGTAAGTCAAATTAACTTTAAACTGTTGTTATATTGAAACAATTGTCAGACCGAAACTTTAAATCAGGCAAAACAAAATGTTTAGTGTAGAATATCGATAATGATGCTGATTGGCTGCTGGTGCTTCACGGGAACGCCTACACAAAATGGAGTAGTGACAGTGGGTAACAACGAGATCACACCTCTTGCTCTGCGGCCAGACTCTCTTCTCGGTGAGTTCACGAAGGTGAGCGACATTCGGAGAAGTGAAATTACTCCAAACCAAGGGCTAGGCCAAGGTATGACTTGGTAATATTAAGTCTAAAATTGTGTTGTAAAATATGATTTAACAATACAAGATTTAACAAGATTGCCATCCAAGGCAGAGGCCCAAATGGCATGCAAGTGGACAAGGAAGCCATTGGCTTATCAAGAGTCCAAAATGTTTTCATCTATGTGTTACCCGCCCTCCTGAGACATATGTCAAACTTGTTTTTAACCATATTCACTCTGCCAGCAGTTACACGATCTGTAGATAATTTGTTCCATTCATTTATTTTCCTCTGTGAGAACGAGTACTTCCTGATATCCAATCTACATTGATCTGTTACTAATGTTAAATCATGTCCTCTAGTTCTACTATCTTTCTTGAGTGAGAAAAAATATTTGGATCAATATTTCCATACCCATTCAATATCTTGAACACTTCAATTTGATCTCCTCTTAACCGCCTTGTCTCTAGGGTTGTTAAAACCACCTTCTTTCAGGTGTTCTTCATAGCTAAGGTCTCTCAGTTCTGGAATCATTTTAGTTGCTCTCTTCTGTATTCGTTCAAGCGTATCTATATCCTTCTTATGATATGGTCTACACGCTTGTATACAGTACTCTAAATCAAATTAAATGAGATATAATTAGCTTTTTTCCTTGTATGTTATATTTTTCTTAATCAACCCAATAATTTGACTACCCTTTGAAGCTGCAATACCACACTGCTCTGAAACTTTCATATCAGCATTTATTGTTACTAATAAGTCCTTTTCTTTTACAGTAGTACCTAGAGGATAGAACAGTATCTCCCATTTTATAGTTTACATCCAAGTTCCCGTGTCCTGTATGAAAGCATTTACATTTCCAAAAATTGCATAACATCTGACATTTTTCAGACCATTTAACTAATTTGTCAAGATCGTTTTGTAAATGTTGTTTATCACCATCATTGTTAACCTTTCTAAACACTTTTGAATCATCCGCAAATTTCAGTATGTTGCTTTTTGCTCATACTAACTAGTTCTACTGTTTCCATTAATAGTCTTGGAGGAATTACATCCACTCCAGGTGATTTATTGTTCTTCATTGCCTTTATTTTCTTAGCTACCATTTCTGGAGTTCCAATTAACTGCCCTAAATAGTTCGATTTAACCTCCTGAAAATTAGCATCTGGAACTGGTTAACTCATTTCATTCGGGATACGCCTGCGGGCGTAGTTGACCTTTTCATTCGGGATACGCCTGCAGGCGTAGTCAACACACGTGACGGCCTTATCTGGTATTTATAGAAACTGTGTGCATCATGTCCAGCTTTTACCATTTTTCCCCATGATACACTACCGGTTGGAAGCCATTTGCAATTTTTCAACCGCGTGTTTTGTCAGAGTATAGAGAGAAGTTCGATTTGTTTTGTTTTGGAGATTTTTGGTATTTAAAAATAGCGGATGATGGCACAGTTAGCGATGGTAGTGACATTGACTACGAAGGCAGCGAAATCGGGAGTAATACGGGAAGTTCTTTGGGCAGTATTTCACCCGAAAGCAACCTAGACGAACGACGTGCTGTGAGAGAACAGTGGGTTTGCAATCTGTTCGCTGAAGACGACTCCGACGACTCGGACTTCGGCGGCTTCCAGGGCATCTGGAAGGAGTGCGATTTTGCCCAACGTGTCACCATGGCCTTTCGCGGAATCGTTGGGGCGTCGGACCTACATCCACCAGAAGCAAACCTGGGGATGTACTTCGATCAATTTTGGACCGCTGAAATGTGGACTCAACTGACTGTTGAAACGAACCGCTACGCCGACCAGGAGAGACATCGAAATCCACCACCGCCATCAGCCCCTATCTGGACGCCTGTCACTATCAACGAGATCAGGGCGTTCGTTGGCCTGTGCTTTGCCATGGGTGTGTTACGTCTACCATCCAGGAATGACTATGGGCGTATGAGCAACTGGCTGCTAAAGACGAACTTTGGCAGGGTGATGGCCAGGGACAAGTTCAATTTGATTTGGCGCTACTTCCACCTGGCCAACAATGACGCCCCAGGTGCCGAAGGAGACAAGCTCGTGAAGATACGGTGGTTTGTTGACTTTCTCAACGAACAGTTTCAGTCTGTGTACATGCCGTACGGGACATACACGGTCGATGAAAGTATGATCCAGTTCAAGGGCCGATTTGGATTTCGCCAGTACCTGCCAGCGAAACCGATCAAGTGGGGCATCAAGGTGTGGGTCATTGCAGAAAGCGACACTAGTTACCTGTCGAAGTTCCAGGTGTACACCGGCAGGGCACCGGGAGGAGAGGAACGTGGTCTGACACACCATGTTGTGACAGACCTTGTCGACCACCTGTACGGGCAGTACACGCAGGTGTACTTCGACAACTTTTACACAAGCACTGACTTGCTGACGTACCTGCATGTTCGACAGGTGTACGCGTGTGGCACAGTCCGGAGCAATCGCAAGAACCTGCCGACTGCCTTGCTGCCGAAGAATGTGAGACTGGAGAAGCACCAGTACAAGGTGGCACAGAAGGACGAGCTGTCCTTTGTAGTGGGGCAGGACACAAAGCCAGTGTGTGTCCTGTCGAACTTCCATGACCCGACAGCAGTGGGAGTCGTGTCGCGATGCGTGCGTATGGATGGTGATTCCCAACAGGCGGTAGTCCCTGCAGCCGTGGCCGACTACCAGAAACACATGAAAGGGGTTAACCTCATGGACCAGATGGTGGGTTATTACATCATCCATCACCGGTCCAAGAAGTGGTGGAGGCGCATCTTCCACTACCTGATGATGGCCTCCGCACACAATGCATATGTTGTGGCGCGAGATAGCAACCCGGAGATGGTTGAGTCCAAGTGGCCCAACTTCCAGGATTTCCTGGACGATATCATCCTGTGGCTGGTAGGGGACATTCGTTCGCGATGGGAACCTGCTGCCAACCCACGTCCTGTCCCCGGTGCAGGGAGACACGACATCGTCAAGATGTACGAGGGAAAGAGGACATGTATCGAGTGTTCCCTGGGAGCAGCAGGTGAACGACGTGGCACAACCAAACATGGGTGTCGGCAGTGTCAACAGCCAGTGCACTTAGAGTGTGTGTGCACACATTTCCACAGATTGTACAACCTGTGAGTTGTCATTGGCGTGACCAGGATGACCAGTGCTGTGAACAGTGACATGGCCAGTGTAACGACTCGTGAACAGTGCTGTGAACGTTATTGCACTAGTCAAGTGAATGTTTGCTGTTTCATATTAAATTTGATTGTGTACATTGTCTTGAATGTTGTAATTCCTTTGCATTAGAAACTGCATCTGTATTGAGAGTGAATATCTGTAAGGAAATTATTCATTTAGTTTACATGATGACTTTCATTCAAAAAACTATAACTTTTGATTGATATATCATATTTACATAATTTTTTTACCACTGGTTGAAGAAATTAATTTGGGAGGTTTATGTCACTGGATGTATGCCCATTCTGAGTGGCTATATACATGTAAAACAAGTCTAAAGTTGACATAAACGGTTTTTTATTCTTTTATTTCTTTACATTCTTCTTCAACTTGAGACTACTTCCACCATGCACACTCTACACAAACAATGTCAACATCATCATGTAGGCAATTCTCTTCTGAGTCCAGAAACATATGGGTTTATACACTTTTATTCAACAGCTGCCTAGAAAAAAATAATAGAAATGTTTGTGAATTCCTGTCGGGAAAGTTATCTTTTCATGTATCCGACAACTTTCATTCAAAAATGTGTAGCACCAGACTGAGAAAAGATATTTACATGAAACTTTTACCACTGTGTGAAGAAATGAATTTGGGAGATTTCTCCCATTGGATGTATGACCTTCCTGAGTGGCTGTATGTAGGTAAAACAAGGCCAAAGTCGGATGCGCAATGTTTTTTTTTATATTACTTTTCCTTCTTCTTCTTCACCTTGAAACCACTTCATCCATGTACATGCTACATAAACATGTTCAATGTCATCATGTAGGCAATTCTCTCCCGATTCCAGAAATGTAAGGGTTTATATACTTTTCTTCAACCATTATTTTATAAAAAAATAGATATGTAACCCGACCGTCACAATAATTTGCTACAACTGTAAATTTGGGATTTTCTTCAGATCTGAGCAATGTGGCCAACTAACTAGCTGTCAGAATGAAATGGGTTAATGAACTAATCCTCTCTGGTAAACACTGAACTAAAGTAACCATTTGGGTCTTACGCCATTAAAAAACCTTGTGCTATTATATTTCCAGCACAGTATTCTAGTGTTCCAACCTTGTCTCGTCCGTTTTGTTTAATCCTGACATATACATATACACTCTTGCTGTCATTTTTTATGTCACATGCTAATCTTTGCTCACAGCTTCTTTTAGATTGTCCAATTTCAGTCTTAGCTATGTTAAGTGCCTCTTTGTAATTTGCATAATCTTCATCCTTTCTGGTACGCCTACAAACCCTCCGCATAGTTTGCTTGTATGCTATTTTTCTAATAGCTTCTTCTGACAAATCTTTCTTTCTAGACTTTTTCCTTGTTTTTTTTTCCAAGGGAACAAATTGATCAATGATACTCTGTTTCATTTCAAGTTTGTTCTCATATATTTATATTTACCTTTGTGGAAGTCTTTCCTGTATTTTTTTATTTTTATTTTCGGATTTTCCTTTGGTATCAAAATGTGTTTGATTATGACCACTGATACTCAATGGTTCATGTATTTTGACAATGCCCATTAACTAATTTTTTTTAAAGACAAAACTATATCTAATACACTCTCTCCCCGGTTGGTTTTAGCATGTGTTGAGTAAGGAAGCTATCCTGAAGGAAAAATAGAAACTGTTGGTCCTCACCCCCTGTACTCTCTAGAGATTTCCATTGTATGTGTCCGTGGTTGAAATCTCATATTGATATATTCCCCTTTACTCATGATGAGTAAGGGGGAATGTATCTTAATAGTTAGTCCTCACCCCCTGTAGTACTGTGGTTAAAATCTCCCATTATGATACATTCCCCTATGCTTAGGCTTTACTCACTTCCTTTATTATAGTGTTTTGTATTTTTGTGTTATCCTCTTCATTTATGTTTGGACTTTGGTAAACTAATCCAATAGCTAATGTTGAATTTCCTGTAACTATATTGCACTAAACAGCTTCATTGCAATCGGCTTCCCTTTCTAATTTTTTTCGTAAGCCTGAAATTGAATAGATTCTTTAACATATAAAATAACTCCCCCTCCCTTTCTTCCTATTCGATCTCTCCTAAACATTACGTATTCTGTCAATCCTAATTCAGCATCTGCCCAGGATTCGGTTATACCAATTATGTGAGGGCCAATATCATCTGCCATGATGTTTAATCCTTGCAATTTCACATATCCAACTTTCTCTTTTCTACATAGTCATAGCTGCTGAACTATGCATACTGGTCGGTGTAGTTTTCAAACTACTTAATAGAATATGCCGTTTAAAAAAAATCTGAAGAACCATTTTGTGCAAGAGATTGATATTCCAAATCACGAACAGCTACTTCATCTATGCACTGCAAACAAATTATTAAAACAGTTGTTTTGAGTGAAAAACTTATGAATATTGAATGTCCGAACCATGTTGCACTAGACGAGGAAACCGGCGGATTTCAACCTATATTTATGGTAAGCTGTACAGACAATTTTTTTCCTTTTACCACTTTGTTCCAATTATTTTAACTTTTTATAACAATCAGTCTTGTCATAGCTCTTTATAAAATACATACATATATACTTCCATCGAACATATAACGTTAATATAGTAATTTTTTCTCATATATTTAACACATTTTAGTTATTCCTACTTTTACAAGACTGGCTTGCCATACATCTACTACAAAAAGGGTTATTGTCACGTGGCTAAGAACGAGACACGCGTCAGCAGACGCTCAATAATAATGCCTGGTAGGCATGCAGTCGTTTTTTTATCAAGGTATGAAATCATAAAAGTGTTCCGTGTTATATTATATATCAAAATATATTTTGCTCAGACAGAACTCTTTATCGTTATTGCCGTAAACAGACGCTGTGACGTCTCTAACGCGATATCAAGCTAGATTTCAATGGCCCGTGGGTTGAAAACTGGAGTGGCATGAAAACTGCACCGTTAACTATAACTTTATATGTTGCTGTCACTTATATTATAACGGTTCCATAAAGAAACACATGTCACTCATAGTGTATACCTTCATGGATAGGCTGTTGTTGCCGCCGCCGCCGCCCGTGCCGCAGCCGCTGCTGCTGCTTCTGCTTCCAAGTTATACGCTCCTGTCGTCTGCTACTCGGCGAAATTCGAAGGCAGGTTGGTTAGGGACCGCTTGTTATTCCAACTTCGAACCAAAGCCAAGGGAAAGCAAACTATTGGTTGGACAGTTTTTCGGAATACTAAGGAAATGTATGATCAAGGGAATGTTTAATTAGACATTGGCTAGAATTTGCCATTATTAACAATATCGCTGAAACAAGCTTCATTCACTCCAAAATAGTGCATAAATGGCTGTCTCCCTGAATGTTTAGTGTAGCCCATAATCGCCAGGTGATAGCACTAATTAACACAAACTCCTCACCAGTGGAGCCACTCGCAATTTCATCACTGTCACAACTTACATTAATTATGGTAAACTCCTATTTTTTTCAAGAAATCTCTCAGTTTCAATTGCATACAATTGTGGATAGTATTTGTATTGAAAATGTGTCCGAAACACAATAACGTTGGTTTTTGCTTGAAACTATGTTACGTTACTGTAATGTCGCATAACAAGATGTTGTGATTACTGTCCTGAATGGTTCTCTTACTCTAATATGATAAATCATATTTGATTCCGAGGATAATACAATATCCAGTGTATTATCACCTCTGGTAGCATTGTGCACTTGCTGGGTTAGAACGAGGGTTTTGGTGAGCTCCGTGAATCGTTTCCCTCGGCCCCACGGCACCTGTTGCACGATGCACTGTTTAGACATGCTTACGTGGAGGACATTAGCTGTTGTATTGTGTGCTTGTATGTTACAAGAATGATAACTAAGGGATCAGTACAGTGCTCAACGATACACGTTTAGCGCGTATATGATTCTCTGATCAGTATGACGTCTCTATCTCTAGCTGTGGGGCCTAGCGCTACGGCTACGCTATAGGCATTTGTTACATTTGGGGTGTACATATTGTAAACCACAGGAATACGCTGGCGCCGTTTAGGCGATGACTGTAAGAACCCTACATTCGCCCCAAGTTGCTTATATACTGTCTTTAGTATACCATAGAACAGACAGTTTCTAAATAGTCAAAGAGATAGCCACTAGTACAGACAATGTATGTCCAAGAAAGTCACACGTGATTGTATAATAATATTACTAGATTGTCACACATGACGGTATGTAATTGTCCGAATAGAATTGTATCATTAATGTTCGCTATTTAGCCAGTTCTTAAACATCTAACACTATTTTGCCAGTTCGTAAACATCTAACACTATTTCGCCAGTTCGTAAACATCTAGATGTGCGGGCGTCTTTCTCGGTCGCGATGATCGCCGGGGTTCTGGAGTCGTCTCAGCAGGAGATGCGTTGCTGCATGTCGCCTCAGGCTCAGCATACTGTAAATTATAAGGTCATTTATATATTATGTTTAGTAGCATAGATCGCCTGGAACGTATTTAGTATATATTTTTAGTTTTATTAATATCCAGAGATTAACGAAAACCAGATTTGTGAGACGGGAAACTCTCTGCTTTAGATCAACAAGAACTGTTAGTGTTTAGTCACATAAAACATGGCAGATACAGGCAGTCAAGAACAGATAAACAGGTACACATGGTGAGCATCAATTAGGTAGGAGCACTGCCAGGAACGACGCGAAAAAGCGACAACCATAGAACATTACTCATAAGTCTTGTCTGCAGGACAGTAGTTTGTTACTGTCCAGAGAATTATAATGAATTTTTTATTAAATTAAACTTTTTGATTATCCATTGCTTTCAAGATGTCGTTCTTCACGCACGCGCCCACTGCACAACGAGAAACTTATGAGGGGTCAAAACTTACAATACGATGCGTCGCTGGTAGTTGTATCAGCTTGAGCCCTGACATCTCTCCCGTTCACTGGAATCGCCGGTGTATCTGTGATTGCCGGAGAGTAGACGGATGCATTGTTCACTTTCAGAAAATAAAATAGGATATTCTTGAATTTAGCTCGCAATAATCATTATTCTGTTAATTAATTATTGTAATTTTAAGGGTGTAGTTAAAGAGTGAGAAAAGTGTAATAAATGAATAATCATGTTTTACTAATGCTTTCCAGATAATGCATGTAAGAAACGACTTTTGGCTGCCTACAATTTTTTAATCACAGTGATTAGAAAAGTGTAATAATGATGTTTTATGAATGTTTACATATATGGCATGACAACTTGAGGAGAGTTGCTCTTGTGGTGGGGCAAGAAGAAAAAGGCGTAGGCGTAAAACTAATATATAAAAAGATTTAACAAAACTGCCATCTCAAACAACAAGTTCCAGATGGCAAGTGGACAAGGAAGCCATTGGCTTATCGAGAGTCCAACAATTTTCTCATCTATGTGTAGCCCGCCCTTATCAAATATCTGTCAATTATATTTTTAAACATATTCACACTACTAGCATTAACACAATCATTTGGCAGTTTGTTCTATTAATTTATCACCCTCTGTGAGAACGAGTACTTTCTCATGTCCAACCTACACTGCTCCTTAACTAATGCTGCTTTGTTTCCGACATTGCTCCGAAACTTTCATGTCAGCACTAAATGTTACTCCTAAGTCTTTTTCTTGTGTGGTTCTACCTAGTACAGCATCTCCCATTTTATATTCTTCGTCCATGTTTCCATGTCCTATGTTCATGCATTTACACTTCCCAAAATTGAATAACATTTGCCATTTTTCTGACCGTTTAACTAATTTATCTAGATCGTCCTGTAAACTTTGTTTATCTGTAGCATTAGTAAACTTTCTGAATACTTTTGTGTCATCTGCAAATTTCAGCACTTTGCTAGATATGTCATCTTCCAAATCATTTATATATATATATATATATATATATATATATATATATATATATATATATATATATATATATATATTACAAACAGAATAGGGCCTAATACTGATCCCTGTGGTACCCCACCCAGAACAGATTTCCAGTTGGAAATCTCACCATCTACTATTACTCTCTGTCTTCTGCGTGTAAGCCACTCTTCTATCCAGTTGATTATATCATTACCTATACCATGGGATTTTAGTTTAAGTAACAATCTTTGATGTGGCACTTTATCGAAAGCTTTCTGAAAATCTAAGTAGACAACATCCACTGGTGACCGTCATCTACCCACTTTGTAATTTCTTCCAAAAAACATAAGAGATTGGTTAGACATGACCTTGCTTTTCGGAATCCATGTTGAGATGTATTTATTAATTTATGTTTTACAAGAAATTCCACCGTGTGGTCTCTAATTAATGTTTCGAGTAATTTACATACAACTGATGTTAAACTCACTGGTCTGTAATTTTCTGGCTTGTTCCACGTTCCCTTCTTAAATAGCGGCGTGATGTTTGCTTCTTTCCATTCTGAAGTAACTATTCCTTCTTCTAGTGACAAGTTAAACAATTTTGCAGTTTTGGTGGTATCCCATCAACTCCCGGTGATTTATTATCTTTCATCTTTTTAATTTTCTTTGCTATCATTTCAGGAGTTACAATTAACTGCCCTAAATGTTCTGATTTACTGCCCTAAAATTTAGTAAATGGAACTGGAAGTGAGCTGATATCTTCTGTGGTAAAAACTGAGCTGAAATACTCATTCAGGATCTCTGCCATTTGAAACCCGTCTGAAATTATGTTTCCACGGTTGTTTTCCAGTGGTCCGACCTTATCTCGAACTTTCTGTTTACTCCTTATATAAGCAAAGGAACTCTTGCTGTAATTTTTTTATATTACCTGCCAATTTTTTTTCAAAGGTTCTTTTAGATTTTCTAGTTTCAGTTGTAGCTAGAGTAAGTGCCTCTTTGTAATTTGCATAGTCTACATCCTTTCTGGTACGCCTATAAACCCTCCACATTGTTTGCTTAAACACTATTTTCTAATAGCTTCTTTTGAAGTGTTTCTTTCTAGACCGCTTTCCTTGTTTTTTTAAGGGAACAAATTTATCGATGATACTCTCAATTTCATATTTTAGGATATTCCAACATTCAACTGCGGTCTTACTCATCAGCATGTTATTCCAATCTAGCTTTGCTAAGTATTTTCTCATATCTTTATAGTTACCTTTGTGGAAGTTTCTCCTATACGTTTTTTATTTTTACTTTCTGATTTTACATTGATGTCAAAATGTATTTTATTGTTGTCACTGTTACCCAATGGGTCATGTATTTTTACATTGTCCGCTAATTATTTTGTGATGACAAAACTATATCTAATACATTATCTCCCCTGGTTGGTTCTAGCACGTGCTCAGTAAGGAAGCTATCCTAAATTAAAAATAAAAAGTGTTGGTCCTCACCCCTGTACTCTCTAGAGATTTCCATTGTATGTGTCCATGGTTAAAATCTCCCATTATGATACATTATTAACTTCCTTTATAGCATTTTGTGTTATCCTCTTCGTTTATGTTTGGAGTTCAGTAAACTAATCCAATAGTTAATTTTGAATTTCCCGAAAATATTTTGCACGAAACAGCTTCAACGCAATCTGCTTCCCTTTCTAATTTTATTTCATAAGCCTGAATAGATTATTTAACATATAAAATAACTCCCCATCCCCTTCTTCCTACTCGATCTCTCCTAAACATTACGTATCCTGTCAATCCTAATTCAGCATCTGTTATGTCTGTGTTGGCCCATGATTCGGCACTACTGATTATGTGAGGGCCAATATCTTCTACCACAATGTTTAATTCGTTTTTTCTTATTTACTATAGTCCTAGCATTTAAACACACGCATTTACAACCTGCTTTAGACCTGTTTTTAGGACAATTTGTTATTGGTTTGTCTGTACTGGTGGCCTCTTGTCCTGCTTGAGGCATCTCTACGTAACCCCCTGCGCTTCTAGTTTAAACAATGTTTACTACCAAACATATTTGTTATGTTACCCATGCCGCTGTCTACTGCTGCTGTGAGTCCATCCGCAAATACTGCTGCCCCCTTTCCACTTACATGAAGCCCATCCTTCATGTACATATCAGCGCCAAGGTTGGAGATTTTCAGAAAGAAGATCTCCATCTTGCAACATTAATTGATATTGCATTTTTCACGCTATCAACGTTTCCTCTCCACAAATTGCAGTTGTACACGCACAGTCGCACACTATCATCTTTTTTCTTTCTTCCAAATATTTTATTACTTTCTCTTACAGCACTTTAGCACGTGTGTGAGTCCGGGAAAAATCCTGCCTCTGTTAACAAAAACAGTTTCTTAATATACGTCTATAAGAAGTTTGTGTATAATATATGTGTAATAGTAATACTTGTTCTGACCAATATGCCACTGTTTCTGAATATTTACTATGCTGTCTAAATTTTCGAATGGTAAACAACCCTATTAACGCTCACTGACTTCCCTGTCGGAGTCCGGAACTAGCTTACTCTAAAATACTGCCTCTGACTAATAATTAACAAAACCTGTTTCCTAATATATGTCTGCAGTGTTTATGTATACTATATGTGCAATAGTACTACTTACTCCATTCGATATTCCGCGTTTTTCTGTAAATTCTCTGCACCAGTACTCCAGGGCACGGTACTGAGACCGTTACTTTTCCCCATATACATCAATGACCTACCTGACAATATTCACTCCACAGTCCGTCTGTTTACAGATGACTGTGTCCTCTATAGAAAAATAAAAAATGAGTTTGACTCACACGAACTCCAGAAAGATCTAAACAGGCTTGCACAACGGGAACATGACTGACGAATGCATTTCAATACCCAAAAATGCTTCATCATGAGAATAACACACGCAAGACATGTAAGACACTTCAATTACACGCTGGGAGATTCAACACTACAAGAAACTGACATTCATCCCTATCTATGAGACTGTATCACCAAAGGTCTCACCTGGAACAAACACATCCATCAGATCACAGCCTCAGCTAACCGCACACTTGCATTCGTCAGACGGAATCTCCACTCATGCCCCCAAAACATCAAAACAACCGCCTACACAAACCTTGTTCGCCCACTCCTAGAATATTCATCATCCGTATGGGACCCCACACCCAGGTTCTCATTAACAAAATAAAGATGGTGCGAAGACGGGCGGCTCGCTTTTGTCACAACGACTACACATCCAGAGAAACTAGGGGTGTGTCAGAAATGATTTAAAAATTACACCTAGAGCTACTAACAACCAGGAGAACAAACAGACGGCTCACCATATTTCACAAAGCCATCTACAGTCATATATCATTGCCTGTCGCTAACCTCCTCCAACCCATCAAACGCCACTCACGGCATCTAAATAGCAAAGCCTTCAAACACCATACATGCGAGCAAGAACTGTTAAAAATTTTCTTATTTTCCCCGAACAATAAAATATTGGAATTCATTACCAGACGCAATAGCCAACATCAGAGAACCACAGCAATTTAAACAAACTCTCACAAACTTAGTCCCAAACAAACATGACTAAATAGAATGCGCACCCAACCCTGACCGTTTGACTCCATGGGAGTGTTGGCCAGTATTACTACAAGACAAGACAAGACAAGACACCAAATTCAAGTCGCTGCACCAAGATTCCGGAAGTCTTCATCATGTTACAGCTCATTGTTTGACTGTATGCGTTGACCGTCTGCATCGGCAGTGTCTCGTTTTCTGCTGCCTACTGACGGCTTGCGACTGTTCAGCTATCTCTCCGTGTACGACAACAGTGCGTCCACATGAGCCATCTTCACGACGCGTTCGCCGTCTCCACGACATATTGACGGATGGCCTACTGTGCGTCCAGCCGACCGTTCAGCTGTCTCCCCCGAGTGCGACACCAGAGGGTCCGCGTCAGCCGTCGTCACGAAACGTCGCCGTCTGCACGACCTATTGACATCCGACCTACCGATCGTCCAGCCGACAACGCTTAATGAGACCCGTACCGCCTGCGTATTCAACCGGTGGTGAGACAATGCGACCGACGGCCACATTAGTTATCGGCTTACTAAACCCAACAGATTAAAGCAAAGGGTATTGTTGACTTTGTGCGTCATAGGGCACGCTTCTGTGGCTATATTTGTTTTCGGAACATTGTATTATAAGTGTGCAATACGCCTTTCTGCTTGAGATGGATTTCTTAATACTGATGTCTGTGTTACGGTCTTGAAGGGGAATAGCCTCAACGGTGAACGTTAAAGTAAACGTAATTTTTGTTTGAAGGTGTTGCCAACCTGTTCTAGAGTTAGTTTCTTTATTTCATTTGTACCATTTTAAGTATGTTTTGATTCATAATAAACATATTCATGTTTAGTACCTTGGTGTTTTCTCTCATTTGTGGAAACTTCATACTCTTATGTTGAGCTTAATTTAAGTACGGCCCGCCCATAGTTTTTGAGCCACTGCGCGGGTCTCCACCGAAATCTGTGACATAAGTATATTTCCAGAAGTTCTAGTTATCACGCTGTAAATTAACATGGCAAACATAATAGGTTGCCGAATTTCTAATCGCTTTGCTAGGGTTTAGCCTTAGCCTGGCTTCAGGGTTAGTCGAACGTTTTGTCTTTAGATGTGACTCTTTACTTTAATCTATACGAAACCAAAAGTTTTCTAGAAGTCATGTACATTTACGGTCTAATTCCCTTGATAAACAAACCAAGCAGAATTTCCGAATTCAGTGCTACGCAGATTGACAACATCTTCACTAACGAATTAACTAATCTATAAGTTTACACGCTAATCTATAAGTTTACACGCTATTTATTATACCATTATTCAACAACATTATTTCAAGAAATAACGTCTGTTGACATAGACATGCCCATGCCATGGCATGGCATGGCATGACATGGCATAAGTACTAATGATAGGGATAGGAAAGTCTCAGTTGATTTGTTAGAGATAACGTAACGCAAGCACGAAAACCAGGTCGATGCGATGTGTGTGTATTTAAAAACCAATAACAAACTAAAATCGATGACCAAGTCGATGACGATGTCACGTGTGATGATACAGTCGGCGCCAGTGACAGTGTCAGTGTCTGCAATACTGAACACAGCGTGCGCGGTGTTAAATTTTACTATTTTTAGACAGTTTTATTATCTTGTGACTTGTCTCGTTCTGTCTATTAACTCATTCACCGTATGCCCGACTTTCCACACAGCGTCTGATATTTATTGGTGATGGGTTGATTTTTCTCCGGATCGTTTTCCCAAAAAAAGAGACGCTTGCAGCCGAAATTCTTCGTCCAACACTGTATATATATACGGAAGTATCTTTGTTATCCTTTTCAGAAAGAGAGTTCCATTTGGTCGCTTGTGCATTTGATAAAAACTGCGTCGTTTCCACTCGTTTCAAACTCAGCTGAGTACGTACCCAAGACGTTTAATAACCCCTGTTGAGCACGAAAACTCTGGTGAACATGAAATCTCAGACTTGACCACTGACTTGAGCTTGAGTTTGAGTACGGTTTATAACCTCTGGCCCTGGTGTCTGATGACAATGACAGTGATATGGATGCTTTGGTCAACGATCTCCTTGGTGGTGAGTCACATACAACAATGCCCACCTATAGCGTTGTCAATAGGCCGCTGGGCGCCAAATTATCCGACTTCCTCAAGAGTAAACCAAGGAAGGGTGATTATGTAAACATGTAGCAAGTGTTGATCGATGATGTTGATCTGTCGATAATTCGTATGAGCAGCAGCAGCAGCAGCAGTGATATGGATACAGCAGCAACAGCAGCAGCAGCAGCAGCAGCAGCTGCTGCTGCAGCAGCACAAACGTCTTACTTTAGAGGTTACTCACTTCGGCCAACAGGATGCCCTATCCTTAGTGTAGCGATCACAGCCCAATCGTATCACAACCATTGGCCAATAGTTGTCTGCTTTCACCGTCTATACAGCTGTTCTAACTGAACATTCCTCACATCGGGACCCAGGCCTATTTAAACGCATCTCTGATATCACAGATATGGCACGCAGGTTTGGAGGTTTGGCCTGGAATGAATCATTCCGTAAGGACATGAGGGTCAACCAGTTGAGCTTTGGGCAAATTAACTGGGATTTGCGGTTTCGGTGTCTTGAAAAGGCTGTCAACAAACCAGGTGTTATTTCTTTCGCGGTACAAACACCCGCGCCCCTTACAACCGCACCCGACGCAGTTTATGGAGACGCATTTTCGTGTCACATTAGATGACTTCATTTTTGTGGACCCTGCTAATGAGGTAACTTGTCTAGATTCACAGCTTGCATTTGAGAGGCTATCGGAGGATATTGGTATTCCGCTAAATAAGTGTAGGGCCTAAGGGGTGTCTTCCATATATGTGCCAAGTTGTTTATGGAATTGAAATTGACACTGCAGCTTCGGCAACCTGAAGACAAACTAGCCAAGACGACCTTCCCTGTCTCATGCAGTAATCTTGCAGGATTTATTATACACATGTTCGCAGCACACTATGCTTCCTCAACTATCCTATCAACTGTGTCAGCTGTATCTTACAGCCAAAACGTCGTTGGGTTGGCTGACCCAGCAGATCATTTCTACATTAAGAAATTGTTACCGGGTAGTAGGAATTCATAAAAAGTCAAACACAGTGGATTTGAGGCGGCCAATTGATATTCAAGTGCTAGGTCAACTTGTCAGTGGAATAAAAGCAGTCATTCCTGAAAAAATACACAATTATGTGTATCAACATCAAAACAATGTACTGGTGTGGTGATTATAATCTTGATCTTTTAAAACACAAAACTCATCACGGAACCAACAGTTTTCTAGAAGTCATGTACAGTTACGGTCTATATCCCTTGATAAAAAAAACAAGGAGAATTTCCGAATTCAGTGCTACGTTGATTGACAACATTTTCACTAACGAATTAACTAATGACGTTTGCAGTGGGTTATTAATTACTGGTGTTAGTGGCCATCTGCCAGTTTTCACATTTTGAGTAAATACAATATTGATAGATCAAAAGGAAATAGTTTTAAATATGTAAGATGTAGAAATGAACATTGTAAAGTCATTTAGTTCGCACTGACCAACAGTAACTAGGACTTAATTATGTAACCGGAAAATATTAACACAGTGTGTAATGACTTTGTTAACACATTCACTGATAAAGAAAATGCACATAAAGAATAACAACAAGTATAAACCTTGGTTTACAAAAGGATTAGCACATGCTTGTAAAAAGAAAAACAACCTTTACAAAAAGTTTCTTGCATGTAAATCAAGGTACACAGAGGAAAGATATAAAAAAGAGTCCATTTACTGTGCCAGTGCTAACAGCACAACTAATTTAATTATTTTACATTCCTAACTGCTAGTGTCATTCTAATTTGTAAACTGGATCGAAATGTCATTTACTTGAACATTATACGACTGTGACAAGGCTGCTTTTAAAGTAGCCAATTATTAATGGTGGCTAATTCGTGCATGTGTACAGTATGCATTTTGTTTGGTTCAATTACATTATAAACATGTTTTGGCAACACACACACCCACACACGCACGCACGCACGCACGCACGCACACACATATACATAGGTATCAATCAGTCAGATCTCGTTTGGACTGATTGTACACATTTGTAACTTTATCACACTTTGACCTGCGATAATGAAAAATATTGATATCTATCAATATTGATATTCATCTGTTGCACAACGTACCAAATTTGTATCCATTAATGTTGATATCCATCTGTTACACAACGTAACAATGGGTACTAGAACTGGACAAGTTCGAGTTACTTCCTTAACCGTACCTTGTAGTAAATATGTATACAATAATAACTAATATTTCACACATCAGTTGCAAAATCACAGACAATTATCAGTCGAAAATATTGTATCATTGTAGGGACTTCCAAGAAGATTATGCGCTGCAACAGCTGCTCCAGCCAAGAGGATCGATATCCAGAAAAAAACTTTTGGCATGTCTAGATCAACCAAATATTGTATATCAGGCTGTGAAATCCACACATTACACATACATGGATTTACGATACAGTAAAATGTGGAAAGTCAATTGTGTACACCACCTAGTAAATTTACGAACACTACAGTCATGCATAATTATTTATTGATGAAATATGTAATTTATCAATGTAAATAGGTCAATGGAGGTCAAATAATCAGGTCACTGTAAGGTCAATATTATGGTTAACAATTACATCCTCTATTGTCATCAAGCCATACTTAATTAAAAACAAATATACCATTAACACATGTAATTAGATCATTAATGGGTATTAAGGTGAATATGTATATACATTCTACCTTACACTCCTCCCACAACTTACTGATTTCATGTCATACATAATTGCTTAATTAGGGCATTATAAACATAAATAGGTCAACAGTCATTGTAGGTCAAGTAAGTAGGTCATTGCAAGGTCATGTCGAGTGAACAGATTATTAGGTTAACATTTTAAGGTCTTAAAACTGTTTATTCCACCTCAATATCTTCATTAATACACATTATGCCATTTGCCCTTACATTCAGTGGCAGTGTAGTCCACAAACATCTAGATCACAAGAAGTGGACTCTATTCCTAGTATAAACAAATGCCCCTTTTATGACGCTAAAAAATTTAATAACTTCGCAAATAAATATTGAAAAAAATAAAAAGGGTTATAAACTGCATAACATACATTATCACACATCAGAGTTTAAATGATTACAGAACAATTTTCATGTTTTTTTGTAATATACTTATCGTAATTTGATCGTGACTGACACGCAATGCACAAATCGGGTCTTTCTAGTCACTCAGCGTCTGCAGTGGCGGATTAAGACATTCGTGGGCCCTAGGCACCCGTCACTTTCGTGGGCCCCAAGTAGACCCACGACAAGATTTTCCAGTTAGCATTTCACTATTTATATTTACACAGCATAATGTACATGAATGAATCATCAATAAAGCTAATACACGAACAGTTCTTCTTTGAAAAGTCAACCATTGCAAGTTACAGATCGCAGATATTGTCGTCGTGTACGGTAGGCTGGTAGCGATTGTCGAAGTCGACTAACACCATCTCACACCTAAGGCTTAGCGATGCGTAGTCTACAGTTTTACCTTGCGTATTTTCTTGATGGCAAACGAGCTAATAATGTCATCAACCGAGAGTGAACGCATAATTTCTGACTCTATGGCTAAAAGTGACAGTGCCGACAAGCGCGATTGACCCATCGTGGAACGCTGGTAGTCTTTAATGTTTCAGTACAGAGAAAGATCGCTCGCCTTCGCAGCTTGAGCCGAAAATTTACAGATATATCCGTAGTGCAATGTGAACGTTAGGGGAACTGGTAATCAGCTTATTTTTATGAAGAAAGGTTATCATCTCGGCACATGTCTCGAAGTCTCCATATTTTGTGAAGAGACGGAATTCCTTCTCAAAATCAGGCTCAATATCTTTATCGTAATACCGAGTGAGCTCTTCGCAATTCGAAGTGATATTGTTGTCGACGAGAGATCGAATCTCCCCGAAACGTTCATAGACATTCGTGTAGGCGGCCTTCCGTTTCTTGATTTCGGAGAGTAATATGTCAATGATGACTAGGTACGGGTCCATTCGGAAGTTCTCTCGACAGTAGCTAACTTCGACCTCTTCTGGTGTTTCGTCGTTGAACAACTTTCTCTTCTTTGCTCGCTTGTTTTCATCATCGTAATCAAGTCCTGGTGCAACGGACTTTGCTTCATTCTCTCGAACCTTTCTGAGTCCCGCAAAGAATGGATGTGTTCCAGCAAGACACGGTAATGCATAAACACTGAATTGATCTAAATTCCTGGAGCTTGCAATGCCTTGTTAACTCGGTCCAGGATGTTGTTCCACACAATGCACATAAGGACGATATTCAAGAGCTCCGTTTGCTCACCAAAGACTTTGCCTCGAGCACGACAAGTGGAGGTTAGGTAGAATTTCTAGCTATCGCGTCAACATAGTTTTTTAGTATTTTGTGTTTCTAATAGGCTCTTTACCACTGGAGACTGTTTCGGTAGGTTCTCTAATAATTTCGACCACCTCTGTGGCGAGGCTGACAAGAATGTGTAAAGTCGCTGAACGATGGCGATAAACCTGACCGCATCAGCGCTGGATTCGGCCGCTGCGGTCCCAACTAAATGTAGGCTATGCGCTGCGCATGATACCCATTCAGCAAGAGGGTTCACCTGGTAAAATCGTGCCTGGACTCCAGAATAAGTTCCAGACATATTTCTCGCATTGTCATACATTTGTCCACGGCAATAATCAAGCTTTATTCCGCATTCGTCTAGAAAAGACTTGAGTGTTTCGAACAAGTATTTCCCCTCGTGTTTCTCAATGTCTGTGAAGGCCAGGAAGTGTTCCACGGGTTGTCCGTCAATCCGAACGTATCGCATGACGATGCTCAGTTAATCGATGTGTGCTATATCAGGTGTGGAATCTTTGCTGATAGAGTAGTACTTCGCCTTCTTTATTTCAGCAATTATTTTCGCTTTCTCCCTGTCCGATAACAGCTTGACGAATTGTTCACAGATTGTTGAAGAGATATATGATACTTGACCTCTTCCTTTATTTCCATATCAGCGAATATGTTCGGCCAGAAAAGGGACGAACTGTGAGAGCACCTCTAACAAGCCTAAGTAGTTACCATTGTACTTCTGCCCAAACAACTCGGTGTGGCCTCGGAACGGGTGTCCTCTCTCTACCAAGAAGGTAACAACGGCAACGATGCGCTTGAGGAGTTCGATCCAGTATTGCTGTTCATTCTCCAGCTGCTTTGCGATCGCAGAATCAACATGGTGCGCTTTGGCATTTTCGAACCCCTTCTTTACAGCTACTAAGTAACTATCGCTACGCTCATGTGTCGTGATTCTGTGCACATTTTACCCAGTCATTGAAACCATTCAGAGAAAAGCTATCACTTCCGCTCCTCAATAGTTTACATATATAACAATACACATTTCCAGTTGATGGAGAATACACCAACCAGTCCCTCGTTACACTCTCCTCGTTAGCAAGCTTTGGAACAAAGAATTTCCGTTGTACGTATCTTGTCTTGGACGTATACGATCTCGTGAAGATCCTTGTGCAAGTTCTGTGATGGTGGGTTTCTTGTAAAATGATCTATCAATTCCTGAGCAATTTTCGGAAAGCACTGCTGAAAACAGGGACCGGCCATAATTTATCAGGATGTAAACCAAGGAATGAAGGGAAGGCTCAGTTTTTAGTGCACAGGATTTGGGGGTGAGGTGGATTTCAAATCCAGCAAATACTTCCACCTCACTCGCTCCACGATAAATAATGATCACTCCTTAATAACACCTCTATAATGTCTGTAAAAACATTAAAACATGTAAGGCCTACATCAGGATATGCCAAAACATAACTGGTTTTCGGGAACATTCAGTCTACAAAAATATGCTCGGCTATTTTCGTGGGCCCCTTCCCTTCGTGGGCCGTAGGCACGTGCCTATAGGGCCTATTGGTTGATCCGCCACTGCGCGTCTGTGTACCTTTATTGTCGTTTCCATTTGACATGCATACTGTCTAAAAAAGGACTGCGAACTATCCAGAAAAATATCAGATAATAAGATCAGAAAGATCACGAAAACGCAACAGTGCGTCAGATTATTTTCAAAGATTGATGACGCCACAATTTTTGCGTATACCAGTGGTGTCACCTGACGACGGTAACAGTCAAAAAATGCTTCTGTTGCCAGACTCTCTTTTTGGCATATTCACGGCGAAGCCGAGCGAGAGTCGGACAAGCGAGACTATGTCCAGGCTAGTAGAGTCAAGCGTAGAGCGTGGCCAGGCGACCGTCGATGGAGGAATCACAAGGAGGCTTCAACGCGTCTTGTTGCCGGCAAACGTCGCCCAGTCCGGGACAACGAATAGTTCTCAAAGAGGCAATCGGTGTATTAATGTTCACCGATGCATAATCGACGACACAAGTGATGAAATAACGGCGAAATAATAGTCTCTTGAGTGAAGAATAATGCACCGACAATTATTGTCATTGCACGTCGAAACTCCCAACACGAGACATGGGTGTAATCACATTACCTTACTCGGTGAATGTATTCTATTCAAACGAACATTGCTTAAATGTTCCATGTATCGGAGACAGTATATCGATTCACAAAGCTATTTACTTCGCGAATAATCAAACGTCTCAGATGCCTTATTTATCTCAACTATATTGTCTGCCCGAAACATGCGGCATCAGCAGTTTTGTACTTCTTCTACCACCAATAACAGTTGTCTCATAATAAATCAACCAATCATATTAGTGCATACATAACTCACGTAGACCACGGAAAGGCTTGGTTGCCTGTACAACTTGCAAGTTGACTTGTGAAAAGTTACGTAATAGTTGCACTAAAACACCCCAGTGTCAAACATTCAAATCAAATAATATCTTACACAAAATCTATATCATAAGAAGCTAGGCAATACACACATAATGATGTACAAGATTTATGACAGTAAAAGCTCTTTACAATTTCCTCTATCTCAACCCATTGCCGAAGGTGAGAACGTAAACATCTTTACCTAACCAGTATGCTGTCACCAACACACATCGACAACTTCTACTATATCTCAAGATATTTGTTCTCCGCCATAATTAAATGCTAACACAAGGATAAACAATATCAGTAAATAACGAGTTTTCCAACGATACCAAACATAACAACATTTCGTTTATCTGTTAATTCGTTGTAACAATTTTCTGAAATCGTGATTTGTTATTGGTCGCTATTCGGCCCCACTAGCACGATTAACAATCACCAAGTTCAATCGCTAGGGGACTAGCTAGGGATGAAATTATTAGATTATTCTCCGAATAAAAACTTCACATATGAGGCGGCAAAGATTGAGTTATCTATGTCACGTAAGTTTGCATTCCAATCAATAATAATATCATAGCAAGTATTGTCCACTTCATCGGTAATTGCCTTATTATACAACGGTAGCCGTGCTGATATCCACTTGACGTTCACCGACGTATGTTTAACATACTATCCTCAGCACGAGGCTGTCGTGCTTTATCTGGATGGGTATATCACGAGAGATGGACTTCATCTGACAGGGAAGGGCGCTGCAGTTCTTGCGTGTGAGTTTGTCAGAGTTGTCGACGAGGGCACAGGTACCATAGATTATTTAAACTAGATGCGCAGGGGGAACTGACAGAGAAAACTCAAAGGAGTACTACTACAAATACACATCCAAAGAAATGTTCACCAATAATTTCAGACAATGAACTTAAATGTGTATGCTTAAATGCCAGGAGCATAGTAAATAAAAAAAGTGAGTTAGACATTATGGTAGCAGATATTGATCCTCATGTAATAGACATCACAGAATCATGGGCAAATGAAGATATAGTAGATGCTGAGTTAGCACTGACAGGCTATGTAATGTTTAGGAAGGATAGACGAGAAAGAAGGGGAGGTGGAGTAATTTTGTATATTAAAGAATCTATCCAAGCATATGAAATTACACTGAAAAGTGAAGCAGATAGTGTGGAAGCAATTTGGTGTAACATAGTTACCAGGAACTCAACATTAACAATAGGAGTAGTTTATCGTAGTCCTAACATAGGACAAGAGGAAGATGTAAAATTACAAAAGGCGATAAGGGAGGTGAGCAAGGGAGAATGTGTTATAATGGGTGATTTTAACCATGGCCATATACAATGGGAATCATTAGAGAGTGCTGGAGGGGACGACCATCAGTTTCTACTTCTAACACAGGATTGTTTCCTTACTCAACATGGCTTGGAACCAACCAGAGGTGGGAATGTGTTAGATTTAATTTTGTCTTCTCAAAATGAATTAGTTGACAATGTTAAAGTACACGAACCTTTGGGTTCAAGTGACCATAACCAAATCCATTTTAATATAAAAGTAAAAACAGGGAATACATATAAAAAACAATGGAGGAGGAATTTCAACAAAGGCAGATATAAAGTGATGAGAACATATCTAGTAAACATAGATTGGAATAATTTGCTGAAGAACAAGACAGCAACAGAATGCTGGACTTGTTTAAAATATGAGATTGAGGGCATTATTGAGAAATTTATTCCATTAAGAAAACAAGGGAAAAGATCCAGGAAAAAACACCTGTCAAAAGAAGTTATTAGAAAAATTGCTCACAAACAGATGTTGTGGAAGGTCTATAAACACACTGGAAATGTAGAAGACTACACCAACTACAAAGAGGCACTTAACCTAGCTACTACTGAAATTAGAAAATCTAAAAGAACCTTTGAACAAAAATTGGCAGGTAATATAAAAAATGACAGCAAGAGTTTCTATGCTTATGTAAGGAGTAAACAGAAAGTTCGAGATAAGGTCGGACCACTGGAAAGCAACAGTGAAAACATAATTTCAGATGGGTTCCAAATGGCAGAGGTCCTGAATGAGTATTTCAGCTCAGTTTTTACCACAGAAGATATCAGCTCACTTCCAGTTCCATTGACTAAATTTGAGGGCAATACATCAGAATATTTAGGGCAGTTATTTGTAACTCATGAAATGATAGCAAAGAAAATTAAGAAGATGAAAGATAATAAATCACCTGGAGTTGATGGGATACCACCAAAACTGCTAAAGGAAATTGTTGATCAAATTAGTACACCAC
This sequence comes from Lamellibrachia satsuma, assembly GCA_033239005.1. Taxonomy (NCBI): domain Eukaryota; kingdom Metazoa; phylum Annelida; class Polychaeta; order Sabellida; family Siboglinidae; genus Lamellibrachia; species Lamellibrachia satsuma. Next base: position 2,031,921 of record BSQZ01000093.1, read on the forward strand.
TTGCAAACTTATTTAACTTGTCACTAGAAGAAGGAATAGTTCCTTCAGAATGGAAAGAAGCAAACATTACGCCGCTGTTTAAGAAGGGATCGAGGAAGAAGCCAGAAAATTACAGACCAGTGAGTTTAACATCAGTTGTATGTAAATTACTTGAAACATTAATTAGAGACCACATGGTGAAATTTCTCATAAAACATAAATTAATAAATACATCTCAACATGGATTCCTAAAAGCAAGGTCATGTCTAACCAATCTCTTATGTTTTTTAGAAGAAATTACAAAGTGGGTAGATCACGGGTCACCAGTGGATGTTGTCTACTTAGATTTTCAGAAAGCTTTCGATAAAGTGCCACATCAAAGATTGTTACTTAAACTAAAAGCCCATGGTATAGGCAATGATGTAATCAACTGGATAGAAAAGTGGCTTACACACAGAAGACAGAGAGTAATAGTAGATGGTAAGATTTCAAACTGGAAATCTGTTTTGAGTGGGGTACCACAGGGATCAGTGTTAGGCCCTATACTGTTTTTAATATATATAAATGATTTGGAGGATGACATATCTAGCAAAGTACTCAAATTTGCAGATGACACAAAAGTATTCAGAAAGGTTACTAATGATACAGATAAACAAAGTTTACAGGATGATCTAGAAAAATTAGTTAAATGGTCAGAAAAATGGCAAATGTTATTCAATTTTGGGAAGTGTAAATGTATACACATAGGACATGGAAATATGGACGAGGAATATAAAATGGGGGATGCTGTACTAGGTAGAACCACACAAGAAAAGGATTTAGGAGTAACATTTAATGCTGACATGAAAGTTTCAGAGCAATGTGGGATTGCTGCTTTGAAAGGAAATCAAATTCTAGGCCTAATTAGGAGAACTATCACGTATAAGGAGAAACATCTAATTGTACCCCTGTACAAAGCAATAGTTAGACCACATTTGGAATATTGTATTCAAGCATGGAGGCCATATCGTAAAAAAAGACATAGATAAGCTAGAAAGAATACAACGAAGAGCAACTAAGATGATTCCAGAATTAAGAGACCTTAGTTACGAAAGTCGCTTATTACAATGTGGTTTGACAACACTAGAGACCAGGATACTAAGAGGAGACCAAATAGAAGTGTTTAAAATAGTGAACGGTTATGAGGATGTTGATAGGAATATGTTCTTCAAACTTAAAGAAGGCAGTAGAACCAGAGGACACAAAGCAGCATTAGTTAAGGAACAGTGTAGGTTGGACATGAGAAAGTACTGTTTCTCACAGAGGGTGATAAATGAATGGAACAAACTGCCAAATGATTGTGTTAATGCTAGTAGTGTGAATATGTTTAAAAATAGAATTGACAGATATCTGATAAGGGCGGGCTACACATAGATGAGAAAATTGTTGGACTCTCGATAAGCCAATGGCTTCCTTGTCCACTTGCCATCTGGAACTTGTTGTTCGAGATGGCAATCTTGTTAAATCTTGAAATAGCACTATCTGGTTGGTCTAGAACATCTTACCGTGATATATCAACCCACATAACACACAGCAGCCTCGTTCGAAGAACCCACCTGACGTTTGAATATTTTCGAACGCGACCGAGTACACCCGCTGGCATAGCATTGTGATTGTTCGAACGCTCTGCGTGTTTTCTGTGATTTACGTTAGGAATGCTTCGTGAAACCGGCCCAATAGCACATTTACAAATGTAGTGAATGAAAAAGTATGCTCAAGTGTAAATTAACCTTTATATAATGGGAATACCATATTGTTAGTTGATGGCACTCGAGTGTCACAAGTCATATAACATCACGAGTGCCTGCGGCACCCGTGATGTTATATGTCTGGTAACACGCTCGTGACATCAACAATCTGTGTATTATTCCCTAAATAACACCAAGCTTTTCTAAATAGGAAGGTTCATTATCACTACACTGATACGGCATATATACATTAAATATTACATATGTCGTTGTCTATATTGTTATTAAAATTTTTAATTTCACACCAGTCAAAATTTATTTCTAGAGGTTTAAATGTAATTTTGAAATTTAACATCCCACAGTATTGTAACTACCCTTTGGACTAATCCATCTGAGTAGTCTGTTACTGACATCCCTATTCAATGAAATGATTCATGCAAGTTGCTAAAAAGTCTTCAATCCTGTTTTGTGAGCCAAATTTCCTGAAAACAAACCAATTCATGATGTTGAATACCTGGCCGTAAGGCTAATTTCTTCACATCCTAAAACCTCTACAATTATGATATACTAAATTGAATTATATATATATATATATATATATATATATATATATATATATATATATATATATATATATATATATCATCTTTCCACCATCTGACAGACCATTTATAGCCAGAGATAACATGACATGAATGCAGCTGCGGACACGTGCGTGTAATGTGGAATGAGGCAAAAGTGTTATATTTAGTGCTGATGGTTTCAACCTTTACACCCAAGCCAAGCTTGGGTAAGGGAGCGTTGAAGACCGGCGTGCGCATAGCTGGCGACGTCTTATCTGGCCAGAACATAAAAAGGCAGCCAAACGACGCGTCACGGACGCTGGTAGGAACATGCTGCGTGACCTTGAGATCCCTGGCGTGCGACCTCGTAAACGTATAAAACGAGCACCCGCGGAGACAGGAGTCACTACAGCGAAGAGACGGCGCAAGAGACAGACGCTCAAGAAACGTGAGGCCGACATTTTCGACGATGATGGCGTTCGTACATTGACAGTCGTGCGAAGGGGTCAAGACCGAACTGGATCTCTTTACCGTACACCCCACTCAGACCAGCATCGTCGACAGCCACGTAGTGGAACATCAATCCATGGCCTCTCTGGACTCTGGTGGACCGATAGAATTCCTGATCCCTGGATCGGGAGACGATTATCTGGATCTCGCCAACACGATGCTACACGTGTAGGTGAAGGTGACGCGAGCCAACGGGGACGATCTCGACTTGGCCGACCCCGTGGGACCAGTGAATAACTGGCTGCATTCGTTGTTTAGTCAAGTCGACGTCTACCTGAACGGCACGCTCGTGACCCCTTCGACCAACACGTACGCGTATCGTGCCTACATCGAGACGCTGCTGAGTTACGGTACCGATGCCAAGGTCACGCAGCTGACGGATCAGCTGTGGCACAAGGACACGACCACTCACATGGATGCCGTCGAGATAGTCGACGGAGCCGCAGCCAACGCAGGGTTCGTGGTTCGACGAGAGAACATCGTACGGAGTGGAGTGGTCGACATGATGGGTCGTCTACACGTGGATCTGTTTCTGCAAGATAAATTCCTGATCAACGGCGTCGATGTCAAGATCCGACTGGCGCGCAGTAAGGCAGCGTTTGCGCTAATGGCTGGTGGGCCCAACCCCGATTACAGGATAAACATCGTCAATGTCACCTTGTTTGCCAAGAAGGCCACCTTCAATCCCACCGTGCAGATGGCACACATCAAGGCTCTCGAGAAGAGCACGGTCAAGTATCCGATGCGGTCCGTCGACAGCAAGATGTACTCCATTCCCGCAGGCGCTCGGTCGCACACGCACGAGAACCTGTTCCTCGGCACTCTGCCGAAACGTCTGGTGCTGTGCTGCATCGATAACGACGCCTACAACGGTGCTTGCGACAAGAATCCGTTTCACGCCAAGAACAACACCATAAGCTTCCACGCAGTGTACGTGGACGGACGACAGATACCCTCCAAACCTTTCCAGCCCAATTTTGCAGACGACCTCTTCGTCTGGAGCTACATGAGCCTGTTCACCTCGACCGGTAAGATTTCGCAGGACGAGGGGAACGGCCTGACTCGCAACGACTTCTGGCATGGCTACACATTCTTCGGTTTTGACCTGACCCCCGACCAGTGCGATGGTCCCTGGCTTCCATCTGGTACAAAAGGGCAACCTGCGCATAGAACTTCATTTCCGCAACGCGCTGGCAACCACCGTGAACGTCATAGCCTATGCCGAATTCGAATCCGTGTTGGAAATCGACAAGAACAGCAACATCATCTACGACAACTGAGATGGACACCCTGCAGATCGCCCGAATACTGGAGATGGACCCGTGCACCACTTCGATATTTCGTGGTGACGTACCCAAAGACGGACTGCCTACGACAATAGATAGCGTTCTACCTGCGGCCTTCGTGTGCAACACTGACGACGGTGACGCACCGGGCGAACGCTGTACCTGACCGCCGACGGACGCGGCGATTACTTTTGTTCGTACGGCTTGCCGCAACGTCACGCGGCGTTCCGCACCTTCATGAACGAACATTGTTCCGAGTGGACCCATAATAGCAAGAGACTTCAGAGTCCCCTGTCTAACGTTTGTGGACATTATTGCTTAGCTTTTGTATTGCTTCGTTGTAACAGCTTTCCGATGAGAACTTTTATCAACGTATTCGGCACCGATCTAGTTGCTAACGATTGCCACGTGCTTGATTGGCTTAAACAGATGCGACAAGGTAGACTGTACTATCACACATCGTTCATCGATCGAGCCTCTGGCGATGTGGACACACCACCCCTAAGCTCACGACCTCTGACGTGATGGTCAACATCCGCAAGTCGCCTATCATCATCACCCTCGAGCCTCTGGCGAGGTGGAGACACCCCTAAGCTCGCGACCTCTGGCGTGATGGTCAACATCCGCAAGTCGCCTCATCGTCATCGTCGTAGTCGTAGTGACATTACACGCTACCCATGTTGTATCATCATGCTGCTTGTGTTGTTCAATAAAAATACGTGTGCACTCGTACGATATCGCGTTTTGTTCGCTTCTCTTCTCCTCGTTAGGTCCTTTGATCTCAGTTATTAATTACCCTGTTAATGACCACTATTAGCATGCGCATCTCTCCGGTCAGGGTTCACCGCAGACGACATAAACTTAGGGTTACACAGCCGTCAACACGTTGGTGTTACATTTAGGGTTATCTCCATTCACCAGGAGGCGCTCCTACAGCCGCTAGGGGCGCTCTGGTGTGCAGCGCACGGTTTTTGGCGTTCCTACAACCGCTGGGGGCGCTCTGGTGTGCTGCGCACGCAACCGGAAGTGGTTCAGACACATGGGGCCCTGAATTAATCCTTCAGAACCCTACGTATACTACTAGCGTCCCACGTAATGGATCTCTCTACCACTAATAGTGATTTCCTCTTATGGACAGTTCATTATTGTGGTACCGGCGAATCAGCAATGCCCCATTAACAGTTTACTACACATTGTTAAGGATATCAATATTTATTTTTGGTAATATCACGTAATACACAGTTGTCATGAACACGGTTACGGTACTGAGCTAAGACGAAGCGCTCATATGGATAAGTACAACGATGCATCTAAATTTGCTACACGTGCAAACCCAATTGTCTTTACCAACTATCCACCTAATATTACTCCTTATTCAGCTTTGTGTAACGCTTCCTTCACAATAATTAACTTTTGTATTCATTATATAATGAAGAGCGAACACATTTTTCTTACTCTTCTCCCGACAGTTCCAGGTATTATTTCTTCACATGTCGCTCTACCCACGGCTCACTGCACATTATTGTTAATTCGCTGATATCCATATGACTATCATGTCGTAATTGCATGGACTATGACGAATATTTGCGACACACAATGAACATTGTTTGCGTGTGCTTGCGTACGTGCGTGTGTGTATGCTCTGAAAGTGGGCCCATTCACGCACGTACACACGCACGCACGCACGCACGCACGCACGCACGCACGCACGCACGCACACACACACACACACACACACACACATACAAACAAGCACACACACACACACACACACACACACACACACACACACACACACAAACATGCACACACACACACACACACACACACACACACACACACACACACACACACACACACACACACACACACACACACACACACACACACACACACACACACACACACACACACACACACACACACACACACACACACACACACACACACACACACACACACACACACACACATAGACGCAGGCACGCAAGCGCACGCACGTACACACTCACACACGCGCGCACGCAAGCGCGTGAAACTGTTTATCCAGCCCAGACGACACGTTGCTAGGGCGGTAGCCTCGGTAATGAAGTACCGCTGGTGTGTGAGCGTATACTCCTTCTGGAACGTGAGAATGGGATTAGTACATGTACAAAAAAGATACATAGATGCTAATGCATACAACCAGGACACCGTTTTTTTGCACAAGCAGCCGTATGTATTGCGTATTGGTTAGTTACGCAATTGTTTTAATGTCCGGCGCATTTTTTAATGGAGACCAGGCTAACCGGAGAATGTCTGAGTGGAGACCCGGCTAACTGGAGCATGACTGAGTGGGGACCCGGCTAACTGGAGCATGTCTGAGTGGAGAGCCGGTTGACTGGAGCATGTCTGAATGGAGACCCGGCTAACTGGAGCATGTCTGAGTGGAGACCAAGCTAACTGGAGCAGGTCTGAGTGGAGACCAAGCTAACTGGAGCATGTATGCGTGGAGACCAGGCTAACTGGAGCATGTCTGAGTGGAGACCAGGCTAACTGGAGCATGTCTGAGTGGAGACACGGCTAATCCACGTCCTCCTACTTACTTGGACCTTATCTGTCCTGGGCCATCCATCTGTCCCAGACTAGTGAATGCTGGTTAGCTGCTATTGGCAATATATGACGTTGAATTGAGAAACCCAATGGTACCAAGTTGATATGAGCACACAATTGAAAGTTAAATCGGAATCTCTCCGAAAATTAATCCTGGGTCTGTGCTTGCATTTGAACTATTTGACATGTATTTTTATATGCATTTGTCAAATATATGACGTATTTGCTTTTAAATAATGCCACGTCTGCCACATGAGTACAGCTAGTAACAAAGATGTTTAATTATCTTACCCGCTTATAGAATTGCATTTGACAGAAGTGAAAGATTGTCGTCGACTGACTAGTCGATGCAGCAGCTTATCGCTTCTTATTCTTCTTCTTCTGCTTCTGAAGTTTGGATACCTGTCATCTGCGGTTAAAACGTATTTCTGGCCAATGCATCGGCGCTGCCGAAGTTCCTCAGCAATGGCTACTTGGACAATGTCCTGAGTGGCAGCCTTGACCAATCCTTTTGAGGCATCTTGTAACAGTTTCAGTCTACGAAACGCACGTTGATCACTTATGTACACACCAATAATGTAGACATGGTTCATACAAGGCAGGCTTAGAGGTGGTTCATCAATGCTGAAGTTGACAATATTCGAGGTCGTTCATGCATTTTATACTTTAGTATGTGAACGAACTCTATTGTGCTCTGTATGTGTCTCATTAAACCTGAGGCAAATGCGTCTTTGGTGTTCAGTGGGTTTTTTCTATCGAAATAATAGGTGTTCAGTCAACATGTGTTCGTTATCTTGATTAGTTATTATGCATGTAAAGTTGAATTGAGCTTTCCGGTGGATCGTTGGGACGGCGATCTGGTGCTCGAATTAACTGACAAATAGACAGTAGATTGCCTTCCAATGTTTGTGTCAAAGTTACAAAGCGTGTAACTAAGATTAAAGCACCAAGGAGCGCATTTCAGGCACTGCCTTCTACGGTTAAAAACCTTCAACACACTGTCTACAAACACAGGTTGCAAACGTGGAATGGGATTTTTCTCATAAAAGAAATTAGGTATGCGACTTCTCTTGTTCACGCATCAGCATTATGTGTTCCAAACCATTATTAAGAAGCATTAAAAAACTGATAGGGCGTCATTGATGAAGCCACGTTTCAGACAGTGACTCCGAAGATCGCATATAACACGAAAGATGGAGGTCTTACCTTCGCCCAGCATCAGCTTAGAAAGAAAGTCAAACAAGACAAGATTAACCAGATCTGATTAATTTGAGCATCATCTTTTGGGGGATCGCCTGGAGAAATAATAAGTTATGTTTTATCTGGCTTGAACTTTAGCTTACTTGCTTCTATATTAGTGTGTGTGTGTGTGTGTGTGTGTGTGTGTGTGTGTGTGTGTGTGTGTGTGCGCGCGAGCGTGCTTGCGTGCGCGTTTGCGTGTACGTGTTTGCGGGCGCGCGCGTGTGTGTGTGTTTGCCTGTGTTAGTGTATGTGTGCGTATGGTGTACGATGTAAAATACGCACGATGTAAGATAGCAATGCTTAGACTGTGTCCACTTTTTTATAACGCAACGGCAATAGTCCAGCAGTCGAGGGGGGTAACCCCTTTTTTGTTTGATATAGTTTTTTCTTTGTTGATTATTGATCTCTAGCATGTATATAATGACATCCAGGGGATTGTGGAGTTCTCACCCTTGAGCATTTTGAAGAACACAAAAATGGCCGCCAAAATCTACTTTTTATCATATCTTCGCAACCAGACAAGATATACACATGATTGAAATGTTATTTTATATGTTTCCAGACATGAGGAATTCGATTCCACCATAATTGATATGAAATAAATTTTACAAAATAAGATAGCGACCATAAGTATGCTACAAATGGTTGCCGACCATGTGAAAAAAGACTATATTTCATGTTCCGCGAACAAAACACATAAGAACATGACAAAATTAATTTTCCATGTGTTATCATATAAGGAAAATGACATAAGATCAGCATTTCGTGAAATTCTGACCTTTTTAAGCATCAGTCCTCTTCATCTTCATCATGTAGGACGTACTTGCCGCTCTCATTTTGGCAGGCATTCGCAAAATGGTGTGCATGCCATGTCAGAGCTGCTGCAGCTGCACTTGTTCGTGCTACATGGCATTTCACTCCGACATCTGAACTTGATCAGCTTTAGCAACCCAGTTGGGGCTAACGACGTCTGGGGGACAGTAGTAGCGCAGTACTCCCCTCCTCCTGTGACCAACCGTAAGATGTAGGGTCTAGTACAGGTGGGTTGGGATCCAAAGCATGAAGCCAAATTGCTACTTGCAGATGGGCTCTGGCTACATTTTGTTCGAACGCTTCATTTGTGGGTGGTAATGAACACAGCTTTGGTGCGGAAGCCTTGCTTCTGTTTACTTTAGAAAACCACATTTGTTGGCGTGCTTCCGTCATTGAATGACATCTTTGCTGACCATAGCAGGCCAACATGAAGTGTGTGGCCTGGTCCACTACTTCCGAAAACGGTAGTCCGCCTGTGTTTCCCAGTAAGTTGAGAGAACATTGGCCATGTCTCAGAACTTTCAGAGCTGCAACCTTGCCAACGCCAAAGTATGACGCCACAGTGTCACAACCTGTGAGACCGTGAGCAGCTAGTAGATCTGGGATCATGAAGATGTGCTCTTCTGCAGCTACGTTGATATCTAGGACACTTCGTCCTTGAATTGGCGAAACCATTAGAAATTTGCAGGATATACTGCCCTGGTGACATAAATACAACAAGAGAACAAAGATGTCGGTGTCATCTGCAACGACCAGAACATTACCATCCTCTACACGTGAAATTTGTTGCACAATCAGAGTGTCCCCCTCCTCCTGCGTTGTAGCCATGTATTGACGTTTGTTTACACAACCATTTGCGGTTTCTACAGGAACCGGGTCTCTGCCAGTGACGACTAGTTTATGCTTTTGAAAGTCAGCCTTGTGCGAAACCAAATCCTCGACGATGAAAGCAATCAGTTGATCTTTGTTTGTGGTGATGGTTAGGACGACTTTTTGTGGTGGCAGGCGAGCTATGCAACGTAATGTGTAGACCCCGCTTGCTCCTTTGTCCCTGTCGCGTCGGGTTGCCTCCTTAGTACTGCCCTCAATGTATCTGTCGAACACCAGATAGACGTCACTTTTCGCCAAGTGACCGTGTAGGTGACTGCGGAATCGGACAAGGTAGTCGTGTACAGTGCCAGAATTGACCAGAGGACAGCGCACCCATCGAGGAACGTTGCCTGGACATCTGGTTCAGCCAGGCGTCTTAACACATCAGACATAGATGGTCCTAAAGTAAGCAGAAGCAAGGCTTCCGCACCAAAGCTGTGTTAATTACCACCAACAAATGATGCGTTCGAACAAAATGTTGCCAGAGCAAGCTGCAAGTAGCAATTTGGCGTCGTGCTTTGGATCCCAACCCACCTGTACTAGACCCTACATCTTACGGTTGGTCACAGGAAGAAGGGAGTACTGCGCTAAGTTCAACTACTGTCCCCAGACACTTCGTTATCCACAACTAGGGCTAAAGCTGACCAAGTGCTCATGTCGGAGTGAAATGCCATGTAGCATGAACAAGTGTAGCTGCAACAGGGTGGACAGGCTTGCCAAAATGAAAGCGGCAAGTACGTCCTTAACGGTGAAGATGAAGAGGAGTGATGCTTAGAAAGGTAAGAATTTCACGAAATGCTGATCTTATGTAATTCTCCTCATATGATAACACATGGAAAATAATTTTTATGTTCTTATGTTTTTTGTTCGCGGAATATGAAATATAGTCTTTTTTGCATAGTCCGCAACCATTTGTAGCATATTTATGGTCGCCATCTTGTTTTCTTTACATTGTTTTATATCAATTATGGTGGAATCGAATTCCTCATGTCTGGAAACATATAAAATAACATTTCAATCATATATGTACCTTGTCTGGTTGCGAAGATATGATAAAAAGTTGATTTTGGTGGCCATTTTTTTTCAAAATGCTCAAGGGTGAGAACTCCACACCCCTGGATGTCATTATATACATGCTAGAGATGAGTAATCAACAAAGATAAAAACTATATCATGCAAAAGGGGGTTATGTAAAAATGCCATTTGGCTGCCGGACTACAATAGGTAATTGTTGTACTTGTTTTATGTGACAGTTGCGAGATCATCACAGCTGTCTGTACATAACACTGATGTGGTTGTAATTTGTGGGGACATGACGCCGTGCTGCAGCCACTGAATACAAGCAGCTTACCTGTTCTACTACTATGTACATTGTTCCAGCAATTTACCATTGATATCAATACTACCAATGATGATGCTCTGCTCTGCTGAGTTTCATATAATATTATAGACACGGCTCAGATCACGGCTACACTAAGTGTTCGTCGAGTCTAAAAAGAGCAAGAGCAAGAACGCTTCTGTTTTGACTTTGAGCATCCAGTAAAGTACTTGACCTGATTTTGCTGATACACGGCTTTGATAAAGTATTGCTATGTTAACAATTTGGTAAATCTTATAATGTTGAACGATGTATACATAATTTTTAAAGATGATATATATTTATCAATAAGATCAATAATGAACGTTTCCTGCGAAACTTTGGTGGCACAGAGAAAAATAGGTATGAATGATGAAGATGGTGAACTGGACATATTTCATCAGTCACCTTTTGATGATGATGATGTAATTAATCACATCAAAGCAAGCAAGCAAGACAAATTGATAGTACTAAGTTTAAACTGTCAGAGACTAAATGCAAAAATATATGAAATCATTATTAAACTAGACATCCTTAAAAACAATGGTTGTGAAATTAGTGCTCTTTGTCTACAAGAAACGTGCCTTAAGGGTGATTCTGACACGTCATTTTACCAACAGATGGTTACACTTTGATATCCCAAGGCAACATATGCCATGACCATGCTGGCCTAACAATATATCTAAGTAACATATATAACTACAAATCGTTAGATATCTACAAAAAGTCAAACATGTGGGAAGGACAATTTATTGAAGTAACATCAAAGACTGTCAATACAAAATCATTCTTGGAAACATATACCGACCTCCTAGAGATATCATTGAGAATTACCAAACCTTCATAGAAGAATTATATCCTAAATTAGTTCATCTACACAATTTAAAAAGTGAAGTAATAATAGCAGGGATTACAATATCGACTTATGGAAAATAACATAATATGTGAATACTTTGATACAGTCAAAGCATATTGTTTTTCCCCTAAAATTACTTTGCCAACACGATTCTCAAACAGTCATGGCACACGTATTGATAATTTCCTTTTTCAAATCATCAGGTGGTATTTTAATCAGCAGTATTTCAAACCACTTTCCATATTTTATTTGCCTTGGCTACAATAAACCTATTAACAACGTACCTAAATTATGAAAAAAAATAGAAAGTTATGATACTGACTGCCTAAACCAATTTAAAACAGACCTGATCAATTCAAATACATGCGATAAACTTAATAAAGATAAGGATGCTAATCCTAACAACAATTATAACCTGCTTGATGAAATTATTACTACTGATATGGATACATTTTTACCAGTTAAAATTATTAAATATAATAAGCACAAGCACAAAAAGTCACGTTGGATTACACAAGGCATTATCAGGTCAATACAGTTTAGAGACAGATTATACTCAAGAATTAAACTCCTATACATTCATCAGAATATGTAACTCTTAAAACAAATCTTCACTCATATAATGCAATTCTTAATAGATACATTCGACTAGCTAAGCAATGTATTATCAATCTAGTTTTGAAAAAAATAAGTATGATATTAAAAAAAACGTTGTGTATGATTAAATAAATTATTCAGAAACCCCCAAGAAAAACATTTTCCTGACTACTATAAAGTTGGTGGTAAAATCGTAATTGACAAAAATATTACTTTAAAGTTGGAGGCAAAATAGTAATTGATAAACATACTATTGCCTATAAATTTAAATAATTTTTCACCAATATTGGCCATATCTTTGCCTGTCAAAAAATCAATACTGGAGATATTTCTTTCAAAGATTATTTGAAAAACCGAAGTCTACATACTTTCGAATTTAAGCCAATAAACGAAAATAAAACTATGAGCATAATTGATTATTTACAACCAAAATCTAGCTGTGGGAAAGATGGTCTATCAACAAAAGTATTCTAGCTTATACAAACTGAAATTAGTGAAGGGGTCACACTAATTATTAATCAGTCAATAGTTACTGGTTTATTTCCCGTCAAACCAGAAATCGCTAAAGTGATACCACTTTTTAAAAAAAGGTGATGATTCTATCTTTGATAATTATCGTTCAATTTCTATTTTACCGGCCATTAAAATTTTTTTTAAAAGAAATATGTTTAACCAAATACACGAACACTTTCATATTCTACAGAATTAGCCACTCTAGAAATAATAGATTGTTCGGGAACTTGAGCAGTCAGCAACTCCATTAAACATATACCTTGATTTATCGAAAGCGTTTGATACCATTGATCACAACATACTGTTACATAAATTGAAAATGACTATGGTATAAATGGTGCTACACTTGATCTCTGTAACAACTACCTATACAATCGTACACAATATGTAGAAGTTGGAGATTTTAAATCAGAAAAAGCAGCGATAACTATTGGTGTTTAATAACTGAGAGGGTAGAAAACATCGTAGGTTCGGGTAAGGGTGGTAGTAAACATTGTTTACTAGAAGTGCAGAGGGGTTACCTAGATGTGTCTCAAGCAGAACAAGAGGTCACTAGACATACAAACCAATATCAAATCACCAAAAAAACATCTCTGAAAAAGGTTATAGATGCGTATGTTTAAATGCAAGGAGCATAGTAAATAAGAAAAACGAATTAAACAGTATGGTAGAAGATATTGACCCTCATATAATTGGTATAACTGAATCATGGGCCAACATAGAAATAACATATGCTGAATTAGGACTGACAGGATACGTAATGTTTAGGAAAGATCGAATATGAAGAAGGGGAGGGGGAGTTATTTTATATGTTAAAGAATCTATTCAGGCTTATGAAATAAAACTAGAAAGGGAAGCAGATTGGGATGAAACTGTTTGGTGCAAAATTGTTTCAGGAAATTCAAAATTAACTATTGGATTAGTTTACAGAAGTCCTAACATAAACGCAGAGGACAACACAAAAATAAAAAACGCTAAAAAGGAAGTTAGTAAAGGGGAATGTATCATAATGGGAGATTTTAACCATGGACACATACAATTCTCTAGAGATCACAGGGAGTGAGGACCAACAATTTCTATTTTTAATCCAGGAGAGCTTTCTTACTCAGCACGTGCTAGAACCAACCAAGGGAGAAAATGTATTATATATAGTTTTGTCATCACAAAAAGAATTCGTGGACAATGTAAAAAATACTTGAACCAGTGGGTAACAGTGACCACAATAAAATACATTTTGACTTCAATGTAAAATCAGAAAGTAAAAAACGTATAGGAGAAACTTCCACAAAGGTAACTATAAAAATATGAGAAAATACTTAGCAAAGCTAGATTGGAATAACATGCTGATGAGTAAGACCGCAATTGAATGTTGGAATATCCTAAAATATGAAATTGAGAGTATCAGCGATAAATTTGTTCCCTTAAAAAAACAAGGAAAACGGTGTAGAAAGAAACACTTGTCAAAAGAGGCAATTAGAAAAATAGTGTTAAAACAAACTATGTGGAGGGTTTATAGGCGTACCAGAAAGGAAGAAGACTGTGCAAATTACAAAGAGGCACTTAATGCAGCTACAACTGAAATCAGACAATCTAAAAGAAGGTATGAGCAAAAACTAGCATGTAACATAAAAAATTACAGCAAGAGTTTTTATACATATGTCAGGAGTAAACAACACGTACAAGACAAGGTTGGACCTCTAGCAGACAGTGCTGTAAATATAACATCACAGGGGTTTTTAATGGCGGAAGACCTAAATGGTTACTTCAGTTCAGTGTTTACCAAAGAAGATATTAGTTCATTACCAGTTGCTGATGCTAAATTTCAGGAGGCTAAATCTGACTATTTAGGACCGTTAGTTTTAACTCCAGAAATGGTAGCTAAGAAAATTCATTCTCTTTGTAATGTAATGACTATGTAATATATTGTTTTTTTACTTTAATATGGTGGCGCTCCTATCGCATAGTAAGCGAACTATTTTGCATCCTAAAAACATAAATTATCGCCCGTCGCGTGTTTTCTGTTGCGCATGCGCAACCACCAGCTTCCTAAAATGGCGATATCAGTGGGATACTATGCAAACTAATTTTCGTAAACAGCGCCCTTAACGCCTAGTAATCGAACTAATTTGCATAGTAAAAACGACAATTATCATGCATTATCGCCCATCGCGTGTTTCCTGTTGCGCATGCGCTACCACACAGTTCCTGAAGCGGCGACATCTGAGGGATAGCGCACAAACTAATTTGCGTATCAAAAATGCCTCCTTAGGCCACCGCATACCATTAGTAACACTTTCGCATCAGACAATTTGAAACAATATTGCAACATTTACGCTTCATGTGTTCAATGTATGACATCAACAAATGTGTTTGGCTGTACAGGCAGGCAGTGATGAATGTGGTCAATGTATGACATCAACAAATGTGTTTGGCTGTACAGGCAGGCAGTGATGAATGGGGTCAATGTATGACATCAACAAATGTGTTTGGCTGTACAGGCAGGCAGTGATGAATGTGTTCAATGTGTGACATCAACAAATGTGTTTGGCTGTACAGGCAGGCAGTGATGAATGTGTTCAATGTACTACATCAACAAATGTGTGTGGCTGTACAGGCAGGCAGTGGTGAATGTGTTCAATGTGTGACATCAACAAATGTGTTTGGCTGTACAGGCAGGCAGTGATGAATGTGTTCAATGTATGACATCAACAAATGTGTTTGACTGTACAGGCAGGCAGTGATGAATGTGTTCAATGTATGACATCAACAAATGTGTTTGGCTGTACAGGCAGGCAGTGATTAATGTGTTCAATGTATGACATCAACAAATGTGTTTGGCTTACAGGCAGGCAGTGATTAATGTGTTCAATGTGTGACATCAACAAATGGGTTTGACTGTACAGGCAGGCAGTGATGAATGTGTTCAATGTACTACATCAACACATGTGTTTGGCTGTACAGGCAGGCAGTGATGAATGTGTTCAATGTATGACATCAACAAATGTGTTTGGCTGTACAGGCAGGCAGTGATTAATGTGTTCAATGTATGACATCAACAAATGTGTTTGACTGTACAGGCAGGCAGTGATTAATGTGTTCAATGTATGACATCAACAAATGTGTTTGGCTTACAGGCAGGCAGTGATTAATGTGTTCAATGTGTGACATCAACAAATGTGTTTAGCTTACACGCAGGCAGTGATTAATGGGTTCAATGTGTGACGTCAACAAATGTGTTTCGCTTACAGGCAGGCAGTGGTGAATGTGTTCAATGTGTGACATCAATAAATGTGTTTGGCTTACATGCAGGCAGTGGTGAATGTGTTCAATGTGTGACATCAACAAATGTGTTTGGCTTACAGGCAGGCAGTGGTGAATGTGTTCAATGTGTGACATCAACAAATGTGTTTGGCTTACAGGCAGGCAGTGGTTAATGTGTTCAATGTGTGACATCAACAAATGTGTTTGGCTTACAGGCAGGCAGTGGTGAATGCGTTCAATGTGTGACATCAACAAATGTGTTTGGCTGTACAGGCAGGCTGTGGTGAATGTGTTCAATGTGTGACATCAACAAATGTGTTTGGCTTACAGGCAGGCAGTGGTGAATGTTTTCAATGAGTGACATCAACAAATGTGTTTGGCTTACAGGCAGGCAGTGGTGAATGTGTTCATTGTGTGACATCAACAAATGTGTTTGGCTTACAGGCAGGCAGTGTTGAATGTGTTCAAAGTATGACATCAACAAATGTGTTTGGCTTACAGGCAGGCAGTGATTAATGTGTTCAATGTATGACATCAACAAATATGTTTGGCTTACAGGCGGGCAGTGGTGAATGTGTTCAATGTGTGACATCAACAAATGTGTTTGGCTTACAGGCAGGCAGTGATTAATGGGTTCAATGTGTGACACCAACAAATGTGTTTAGCTTACAGGCAGGCAGTGGTGAATGTGTTCAATGTGTGACATCAACAAATGTGTTTGGCTGTACAGGCAGGCAGTGATGAATGTGTTCAATGTATGACATCAACAAATGTGTTTAACTGTACAGGCAGGCAGTGAAGAATGTGTTCAATGTATGACATCAACAAATGTGTTTGGCTTACAGGCAGGCAGTGATGAATGTGTTCAATGTGTGACATCAACAAATGTGTGTGGCTGTACAGGCAGGCAGTGATGAATGTGTTCAATGTGTAACATCAACAAATGTGTTTGGCTGTACAGGCAGGCAGTGATGAATGTGTTCAATGTGTGACATCAACAAATGTGTTTGGCTTCCAGGCAGGCAGTGATTAATGTGTTCAATATATGACATCAACAAATGTGTTTGGCTTACAGGCAGGCAGTGGTGAATTTGTTCAATGTATGACATCAACAAATGTGTTTGGCTGTACAGGCAGGCAGTGGTGAATGTGTTAAATGTATGACATCAACAAATGTGTTTGGCTTACAGGCAGGCAGTGGTGAATGTGTTCAATGTATGACATCAACATATGTGTTTGGCTTACAGGCAGGCAGTGGTGAATGTGTTCAATGTATGACATCAACAAATGTGTTTGGCTGACAGGCAGGCAGTGATTAATGTGTTCAATGTATGACATCAACAAATGTGTTTGGCTTACAGGCAGGCAGTGATGAATGTGTTCAATGTGTGACATCAACAAATGTGTGTGGCTGTACAGGCAGGCAGTGGTGAATGTGTTCAATGTGTAACATCAACAAATGTGTTTGGCTGTACAGGCAGGCAGTGATGAATGTGTTCAATGTATGACATCAACAAATGTGTTTGGCTTACAGGCAGGCAGTGATTAATGTGTTCAATATATGACATCAACAAATGTGTTTGGCTTACAGGCAGGCAGTGGTGAATTTGTTCAATGTATGACATCAACAAATGTGTTTGGCTGTACAGGCAGGCAGTGGTGAATTTGTTCAATGTATGACATCAACAAATGTGTTTGGCTGTACAGGCAGGCAGTGGTGAATGTGTTCAATGTATGACATCAACAGATGTGTTTGGCTTACAGGCAGGCAGTGGTGAATGTGTTCAATGTATGACATCAACATATGTGTTTGGCTTACAGGCAGGCAGTGGTGAATGTTTTCAATGTATGACATCAACAAATGTGTTTGGCTGACAGGCAGGCAGTGATTAATGTGTTCAATGTATGACATCAACAAATGTGTTTGGCTTACAGGCAGGCAGTGATGAATGTGTTCAATGTGTGACATCAACAAATGTGTGTGGCTGTACAGGCAGGCAGTGGTGAATGTGTTCAATGTGTAACATCAACAAATGTGTTTGGCTGTACAGGCAGGCAGTGATGAATGTGTTCAATGTATGACATCAACAAATGTGTTTGGCTTACAGGCAGGCAGTGATTAATGTGTTCAATGTGTGACATCAACAAATGGGTTTGACTGTACAGGCAGGCAGTGATGAATGTGTTCAATGTACTACATCAACACATGTGTTTGGCTGTACAGGCAGGCAGTGATGAATGTGTTCAATGTATGACATCAACAAATGTGTTTGGCTGTACAGGCAGGCAGTGATTAATGTGTTCAATGTATGACATCAACAAATGTGTTTGACTGTACAGGCAGGCAGTGATTAATGTGTTCAATGTATGACATCAACAAATGTGTTTGGCTTACAGGCAGGCAGTGATTAATGTGTTCAATGTGTGACATCAACAAATGTGTTTAGCTTACAGGCAGGCAGTGATTAATGGGTTCAATGTGTGACGTCAACAAATGTGTTTCGCTTACAGGCAGGCAGTGGTGAATGTGTTCAATGTGTGACATCAATAAATGTGTTTGGCTTACATGCAGGCAATGGTGAATGTGTTCAATGTGTGACATCAACAAATGTGTTTGGCTTACAGGCAGGCAGTGGTGAATGTGTTCAATGTGTGACATCAACAAATGTGTTTGGCTTACAGGCAGGCAGTGGTTAATGTGTTCAATGTGTGACATCAACAAATGTGTTTGGCTTACAGGCAGGCAGTGGTGAATGCGTTCAATGTGTGACATCAACAAATGTGTTTGGCTGTACAGGCAGGCAGTGGTGAATGTGTTCAATGTGTGACATCAACAAATGTGTTTGGCTTACAGGCAGGCAGTGGTGAATGTTTTCAATGTGTGACATCAACAAATGTGTTTGACTTACAGGCAGGCAGTGGTGAATGTGTTCAATGTGTGACATCAACAAATGTGTTTGGCTTACAGGCAGGCAGTGTTGAATGTGTTCAAAGTATGACATCAACAAATGTGTTTGGCTTACAGGCGGGCAGTGGTGAATGTGTTCAATGTGTGACATCAACAAATGTGTTTGGCTTACAGGCAGGCAGTGATTAATGGGTTCAATGTGTGACATCAACAAATGTGTTTAGCTTACAGGCAGGCAGTGGTGAATGTGTTCAATGTGTGACATCAACAAATGTGTTTGGCTGTACAGGCAGGCAGTGATGAATGTGTTCAATGTATGACATCAACAAATGTGTTTAACTGTACAGGCAGGCAGTGAAGAATGTGTTCAATGTATGACATCAACAAATGTGTTTGGCTTACAGGCAGGCAGTGATGAATGTGTTCAATGTGTGACATCAACAAATGTGTGTGGCTGTACAGGCAGGCAGTGATGAATGTGTTCAATGTGTAACATCAACAAATGTGTTTGGCTGTACAGGCAGGCAGTGATGAATGTGTTCAATGTGTGACATCAACAAATGTGTTTGGCTTACAGGCAGGCAGTGATTAATGTGTTCAATATATGACATCAACAAATGTGTTTGGCTTACAGGCAGGCAGTGGTGAATTTGTTCAATGTATGACATCAACAAATGTGTTTGGCTGTACAGGCAGGCAGTGGTGAATGTGTTAAATGTATGACATCAACAAATGTGTTTGGCTTACAGGCAGGCAGTGGTGAATGTGTTCAATGTATGACATCAACATATGTGTTTGGCTTACAGGCAGGCAGTGGTGAATGTGTTCAATGTATGACATCAACAAATGTGTTTGGCTGACAGGCAGGCAGTGATTAATGTGTTCAATGTATGACATCAACAAATGTGTTTGGCTTACAGGCAGGCAGTGATGAATGTGTTCAATGTGTGACATCAACAAATGTGTGTGGCTGTACAGGCAGGCAGTGGTGAATGTGTTCAATGTGTAACATCAACAAATGTGTTTGGCTGTACAGGCAGGCAGTGATGAATGTGTTCAATGTATGACATCAACAAATGTGTTTGGCTTACAGGCAGGCAGTGATTAATGTGTTCAATATATGACATCAACAAATGTGTTTGGCTTACAGGCAGGCAGTGGTGAATTTGTTCAATGTATGACATCAACAAATGTGTTTGGCTGTACAGGCAGGCAGTGGTGAATTTGTTCAATGTATGACATCAACAAATGTGTTTGGCTGTACAGGCAGGCAGTGGTGAATGTGTTCAATGTATGACATCAACAAATGTGTTTGGCTTACAGGCAGGCAGTGGTGAATGTGTTCAATGTATGACATCAACATACGTGTTTGGCTTACAGGCAGGCAGTGGTGAATGTTTTCAATGTATGACATCAACAAATGTGTTTGGCTGACAGGCAGGCAGTGATTAATGTGTTCAATGTATGACATCAACAAATGTGTTTGGCTTACAGGCAGGCAGTGATGAATGTGTTCAATGTGTGACATCAACAAATGTGTGTGGCTGTACAGGCAGGCAGTGGTGAATGTGTTCAATGTGTAACATCAACAAATGTGTTTGGCTGTACAGGCAGGCAGTGATGAATGTGTTCAATGTATGACATCAACAAATTTGTTTGACTGTACAGGCAGGCAGTGATGAATGTGTTCAATGTATGACATCAACAAATGTGTTTGACTGTACAGGCAGGCAGTGATGAATGTGTTCAATGTATGACATCAACAAATGTGTTTGGCTTACAGGCAGGCAGTGATGAATGTGTTCAATGTGTGACATCAACAAATGTGTGTGGCTGTACAGGCAGGCAGTGGTGAATGTGTTCAATGTGTAACATCAACAAATGTGTTTGGCTGTACAGGCAGGCAGTGATGAATGTGTTCAATGTATGACATCAACAAATGTGTTTGGCTTACATGCAGTCAGTGGTGAATGTGTTCAATGTGTGACATCAACAAATGTGTTTGGCTTACAGGCAGGCAGTGGTGAATGTGTTCAATGTGTGACATCAACAAATGTGTTTGGCTTAGAGGCAGGCAGTGGTTAATGTGTTCAATGTGTGACATCAACAAATGTGTTTGGCTTACAGGCAGGCAGTGATTAATGGGTTCATTGTGTGACATCAACAAATGTGTTTGGCTTACAGGCAGGCAGTGGTGAATGTGTTCAATGTGTGACATCAACAAATGTGTTTGGCTTACAGGCAGCCAGTGGTGAATGTGTTCAATGTGCGACATCAACAAATGTGTTTGGCTGTACAGGCAGGCAGTGATGAATGTGTTCAATTTGTGACATCAACAAATGTGTTTGACTGTACAGGCAGGCAGTGATTAATGCGTTCAATGTATGACATCAACAAATGTGTTTGGCTGTACAGGCAGGCAGTGATTAATGCGTTCAATGTATGACATCAACAAGTGTGTTTGGCTGTACAGGCAGGCAGTGATTAATGCGTTCAATGTATGACATCAACAGATGTGTTTGGCTTACAGGCAGGCAGTGATTAATGCGTTCAATGTGTGACGTCAACAAATGTGTTTGGCTTACAGGCAGGCAGTGGTGAATGTGTTCAATGTGTGACATCAACAAATGTGTTTGGCTTACAGGCAGGCAGTGGTGAATGTGTTCAATGTGTGACATCAACAAATGTGTTTGGCTTACAGGCAGCCAGTGGTGAATGTGTTCAATGTGCGACATCAACAAATGTGTTTGGCTGTACAGGCAGGCAGTGATGAATGTGTTCAATTTGTGACATCAACAAATGTGTTTGACTGTACAGGCAGGCAGTGATTAATGCGTTCAATGTATGACATCAACAAATGTGTTTGGCTGTACAGGCAGGCAGTGGTGAATGTGTTCAATGTGTGACATCAACAAATGTGTTTGGCTTACAGGCAGGCAGTGATTAATGTGTTCAATGTGTGACATCAACAAATGTGTTTGGCTTACAGGCAGGCAGTGATTAATGGGTTCAATGTGTGACGTCAACAAATGTGTTTGGCTTACAGGCAGGCAGTGGTGAATGTGTTCAATGTGTGACATCAACAAATGTGTTTGGCTTACAGGCAGCCAGTGGTGAATGTGTTCAATGTGCGACATCAACAAATGTGTTTGGCTGTACAGGCAGGCAGTGATGAATGTGTTCAATTTGTGACATCAACAAATGTGTTTGACTGTACAGGCAGGCAGTGATTAATGCGTTCAATGTATGACATCAACAAATGTGTTTGGCTGTACAGGCAGGCAGTGATTAATGCGTTCAATGTATGACATCAACAAATGTGTTTGGCTGTACAGGCAGGCAGTGATTAATGCGTTCAATGTATGACATCAACAGATGTGTTTGGCTTACAGGCAGGCAGTGATTAATGCGTTCAATGTGTGACGTCAACAAATGTGTTTGGCTTACAGGCAGGCAGTGGTGAATGTGTTCAATGTGTGACATCAACAAATGTGTTTGGCTTACAGGCAGGCAGTGGTGAATGTGTTCAATGTGTGACATCAACAAATGTGTTTGGCTTACAGGCAGCCAGTGGTGAATGTGTTCAATGTGCGACATCAACAAATGTGTTTGGCTGTACAGGCAGGCAGTGATGAATGTGTTCAATTTGTGACATCAACAAATGTGTTTGACTGTACAGGCAGGCAGTGATTAATGCGTTCAATGTATGACATCAACAAATGTGTTTGGCTGTACAGGCAGGCAGTGGTGAATGTGTTCAATGTGTGACATCAACAAATGTGTTTGGCTTACAGACAGGCAGTGATTAATGTGTTCAATGTATGACATCAACAAATGTGTTTGACTGTACAGGCAGGCAGTGATGAATGTGTTCAATGTATGACATCAACAAATGTGTTTGACTGTACAGGCAGGCAGTGATGAATGTGTTCAATGTATGACATCAACAAATGTGTTTGGCTTACAGGCAGGCAGTGATGAATGTGTTCAATGTATGACATCAACAAATGTGTTTGGCTTACAGGCAGGCAGTGATTAATGTGTTCAATGTATGACATCAACAAATATGTTTGGCTTACAGGCGGGCAGTGGTGAATGTGTTCAATGTGTGACATCAACAAATGTGTTTGGCTTACAGGCAGGCAGTGATGAATGTGTTCAATGTGTGACATCAACAAATGTGTTTGGCTTACAGGCAGGCAGTGTTGAATGTGTTCAATGTGTGACATCAACAAATGTGTTTGGCTTACAGGCAGGCAGTGATGAATGTGTTCAATGTATGACATCAACAAATGTGTTTGGCTTACAGGCAGGCAGTGATTAATGGGTTCAATGTGTGACATCAACAAATGTGTTTGGCTTACAGGCAGGCAGTGGTGAATGTGTTCAATGTGTGACATCAACAAATGTGTTTGGCTTACAGGCAGGCAGTGGTGAATGTGTTCAATGTGTGACATCAACAAATGTGTTTGGCTGTACAGGCAGGCAGTGATGAATGTGTTCAATTTATGACATCAACAAATGTGTTTGACTGTACAGGCAGGCAGTGATTAATGTGTTCAATGTATGACATCAACAAATGTGTTTGGCTGTACAGGCAGGCAGTGATTAATGCGTTCAATGTATGACATCAACAAGTGTGTTTGGCTGTACAGGCAGGCAGTGATTAATGTGTTCAATGTGTGACATCAACAAATGTGTTTGGCTTACAGGCAGGCAGTGATTAATGTGTTCAATGTGTGACATCAACAAATGTGTTTGGCTTACAGGCAGGCAGTGGTGAATGTGTTCAATGTGTGATATCAACAAATGTGTTTGGCTTACAGGCAGGCAATGGTGAATGTGTTTAATGTGTGACATCAACAAATGTGTTTGGCTTACAGGCAGGCAGTGGTGAATGTGTTCAATGTATGACATCAACAAATGTGTTTGACTGTACAGGCAGGCAGTGATGAATGTGTTCAATGTATGACATCAACAAATGTGTTTGACTGTACAGGCAGGCAGTGATGAATTTGTTCAATGTATGACATCAACAAATGTGTTTGACTGTACAGGCAGGCAGTGATGAATGTGTTCAATGTATGACATCAACAAATGTGTTTGGCTTACAGGCAGGCAGTGATGAATGTGTTCAATGTGTGACATCAACAAATGTGTTTGGCTTACAGGCAGGCAGTGATTAATGTGTTCAATGTGTGACATCAACAAATGTGTTTGGCTTACAGGCAGGCAGTGGTGAATGTGTTCAATGTGTGACATCAACAAATGTGTTTGGCTTACAGGCAGCCAGTGGTGAATGTGTTCAATGTGCGACATCAACAAATGTGTTTGGCTGTACAGGCAGGCAGTGATGAATGTGTTCAATGTGTGACATCAACAAATGTGTTTGGCTGTACAGGCAGGCAGTGATTAATGTGTTCAATGTATGACATCAACAAATGTGTTTGGCTGTACAGGCAGGCAGTGATTAATGCGTTCAATGTATGACATCAACAAATGTGTTTGGCTGTACAGGCAGGCAGTGATTAATGCGTTCAATGTATGACATCAACAGATGTGTTTGGCTTACAGGCAGGCAGTGATTAATGCGTTCAATGTGTGACATCAACAAATGTGTTTGGCTTACAGGCAGGCAGTGGTGAATGTGTTCAATGTGTGACATCAACAAATGTGTTTGGCTTACAGGCAGGCAGTGGTGAATGTGTTCAATGTGTGACATCAACAAATGTGTTTGGCTTACAGGCAGGCAGTGGTGAATGTGTTCAATGTGCGACATCAACAAATGTGTTTGGCTGTACAGGCAGGCAGTGATGAATGTGTTCAATTTGTGACATCAACAAATGTGTTTGACTGTACAGGCAGGCAGTGATTAATGCGTTCAATGTATGACATCAACAAATGTGTTTGGCTGTACAGGCAGGCAGTGGTGAATGTGTTCAATGTGTGACATCAACAAATGTGTTTGGCTTACAGACAGGCAGTGATTAATGTGTTCAATGTATGACATCAACAAATGTGTTTGACTGTACAGGCAGGCAGTGATGAATGTGTTCAATGTATGACATCAACAAATGTGTTTGACTGTACAGGCAGGCAGTGATGAATGTGTTCAATGTATGACATCAACAAATGTGTTTGGCTTACAGGCAGGCAGTGATGAATGTGTTCAATGTGTGACATCAACAAATGTGTGTGGCTGTACAGGCAGGCAGTGGTGAATGTGTTCAATGTGTGACATCAACAAATGTGTTTGGCTTACAGGCAGGCAGTGGTGAATGCGTTCAATGTGTGACATCAACAAATGTGTTTGGCTGTACAGGCAGGCAGTGGTGAATGTGTTCAATGTGTGACATCAACAAATGTGTTTGGCTTACAGGCAGGCAGTGGTGAATGTTTTCAATGTGTGACATCAACAAATGTGTTTGGCTTACAGGCAGGCAGTGGTGAATGTGTTCAATGTGTGACATCAACAAATGTGTTTGGCTGTACAGGCAGGCAGTGTTGAATGTGTTCAATGTATGACATCAACAAATGTGTTTGGCTTACAGGCAGGCAGTGGTGAATGTGTTCAATGTGTGACATCAACAAATGTGTTTGGCTTACAGGCAGGCAGTGATTAATGGGTTCAATGTGTGACATCAACAAATGTGTTTAGCTTACAGGCAGGCAGTGGTGAATGTGTTCAATGTGTGACATCAACAAATGTGTTTGGCTGTACAGGCAGGCAGTGATGAATGTGTTCAATGTGTGACATCAACAAATGTGTTTGGCTGTACAGGCAGGCAGTGGTGAATGTGTTCAATGTGTGACATCAACAAATGTGTTTGGCTTACAGGCAGGCAGTGATTAATGGGTTCAATGTGTGACATCAACAAATGTGTTTAGCTTACAGGCAGGCAGTGGTGAATGTGTTCAATGTGTGACATCAACAAATGTGTTTGGCTGTACAGGCAGGCAGTGATGAATGTGTTCAATGTGTGACATCAACAAATGTGTTTGGCTTACAGGCAGGCAGTGATTAATGTGTTCAATGTGTGACATCAACAAATGTGTTTGGCTGTACAGGCAGGCAGTGATGAATGTGTTCAATTTGTGACATCAACAAATGTGTTTGACTGTACAGGCAGGCAGTGATTAATGCGTTCAATGTATGACATCAACAAATGTGTTTGGCTGTACAGGCAGGCAGTGGTGAATGTGTTCAATGTGTGACATCAACAAATGTGTTTGGCTTACAGGCAGGCAGTGATTAATGTGTTCAATGTATGACATCAACAAATGTGTTTGGCTTACAGGCAGGCAGTGATTAATGTGTTCAATGTATGACATCAACAAATATGTTTGGCTTACAGGCAGGCAGTGGTGAATGTGTTCAATGTGTGACATCAACAAATGTGTTTGGCTTACAGGCAGGCAGTGGTGAATGTGTTCAATGTGTGACATCAACAAATGTGTTTGGCTGTACAGGCAGGCAGTGATGAATGTGTTCAATTTGTGACATCAACAAATGTGTTTGACTGTACAGGCAGGCAGTGATTAATGCGTTCAATGTATGACATCAACAAATGTGTTTGGCTGTACAGGCAGGCAGTGATTAATGCGTTCAATGTATGACATCAACAAATGTGTTTGGCTGTACAGGCAGGCAGTGATGAATGTGTTCAATGTATGACATCAACAAATGTGTTTGGCTTACAGGCAGGCAGTGATTAATGTGTTCAATGTGTGACATCAACAAATGTGTTTGGCTTACAGGCAGGCAGTGGTGAATGTGTTCAATGTGTGACATCAACAAATGTGTTTGGCTTACAGGCAGGCAGTGGTGAATGTGTTCAATGTGTGACATCAACAAATGTGTTTGGCTTACAGGCAGCCAGTGGTGAATGTGTTCAATGTGCGACATCAACAAATGTGTTTGGCTGTACAGGCAGGCAGTGATGAATGTGTTCAATTTGTGACATCAACAAATGTGTTTGACTGTACAGGCAGGCAGTGATTAATGCGTTCAATGTATGACATCAACAAATGTGTTTGGCTGTACAGGCAGGCAGTGATGAATGTGTTCAATGTTTGACATCAACAAATGTGTTTGGCTTACAGGCAGGCAGTGATTAATGTGTTCAATGTATGACATCAACAAATGTGTTTGACTGTACAGGCAGGCAGTGATGAATGTGTTCAATGTATGACATCAACAAATGTGTTTGACTGTACAGGCAGGCAGTGATGAATGTGTTCAATGTATGACATCAACAAATGTGTTTGGCTTACAGGCAGGCAGTGATGAATGTGTTCAATGTGTGACATCAACAAATGTGTGTGGCTGTACAGGCAGGCAGTGGTGAATGTGTTCAATGTGTGACATCAACAAATGTGTTTGGCTTACAGGCAGGCAGTGGTGAATGTGTTCAATGTGTGACATCAACAAATGTGTTTGGCTGTACAGGCAGGCAGTGGTGAATGTGTTCAATGTGTGACATCAACAAATGTGTTTGGCTTACAGGCAGGCAGTGGTGAATGTTTTCAATGTGTGACATCAACAAATGTGTTTGGCTTACAGGCAGGCAGTGGTGAATGTGTTCAATGTGTGACATCAACAAATGTGTTTGGCTTACAGGCAGGCAGTGTTGAATGTGTTCAATGTATGACATCAACAAATGTGTTTGGCTTACAGGCAGGCAGTGGTGAATGTGTTCAATGTGTGACATCAACAAATGTGTTTGGCTTACAGGCAGGCAGTGATTAATGGGTTCAATGTGTGACATCAACAAATGTGTTTAGCTTACAGGCAGGCAGTGGTGAATGTGTTCAATGTGTGACATCAACAAATGTGTTTGGCTGTACAGGCAGGCAGTGATGAATGTGTTCAATGTATGACATCAACAAATGTGTTTAACTGTACAGGCAGGCAGTGAAGAATGTGTTCAATGTATGACATCAACAAATGTGTTTGGCTTACAGGCAGGCAGTGATGAATGTGTTCAATGTGTGACATCAACAAATGTGTGTGGCTGTACAGGCAGGCAGTGATGAATGTGTTCAATGTGTAACATCAACAAATGTGTTTGGCTGTACAGGCAGGCAGTGATGAATGTGTTCAATGTGTGACATCAACAAATGTGTTTGGCTTACAGGCAGGCAGTGATTAATGTGTTCAATATATGACATCAACAAATGTGTTTGGCTTACAGGCAGGCAGTGGTGAATTTGTTCAATGTATGACATCAACAAATGTGTTTGGCTGTACAGGCAGGCAGTGGTGAATGTGTTAAATGTATGACATCAACAAATGTGTTTGGCTTACAGGCAGGCAGTGGTGAATGTGTTCAATGTATGACATCAACATATGTGTTTGGCTTACAGGCAGGCAGTGGTGAATGTGTTCAATGTGTGACATCAACAAATGTGTTTGGCTGACAGGCAGGCAGTGATTAATGTGTTCAATGTATGACATCAACAAATGTGTTTGGCTTACAGGCAGGCAGTGATGAATGTGTTCAATGTGTGACATCAACAAATGTGTGTGGCTGTACAGGCAGGCAGTGGTGAATGTGTTCAATGTGTAACATCAACAAATGTGTTTGGCTGTACAGGCAGGCAGTGATGAATGTGTTCAATGTATGACATCAACAAATGTGTTTGGCTTACAGGCAGGCAGTGATTAATGTGTTCAATATATGACATCAACAAATGTGTTTGGCTTACAGGCAGGCAGTGGTGAATTTGTTCAATGTATGACATCAACAAATGTGTTTGGCTGTACAGGCAGGCAGTGGTGAATTTGTTCAATGTATGACATCAACAAATGTGTTTGGCTGTACAGGCAGGCAGTGGTGAATGTGTTCAATGTATGACATCAACAAATGTGTTTGGCTTACAGGCAGGCAGTGGTGAATGTGTTCAATGTATGACATCAACATATGTGTTTGGCTTACAGGCAGGCAGTGGTGAATGTTTTCAATGTATGACATCAACAAATGTGTTTGGCTGACAGGCAGGCAGTGATTAATGTGTTCAATGTATGACATCAACAAATGTGTTTGGCTTACAGGCAGGCAGTGGTGAATGTGTTCAATGTGTGACATCAACAAATGTGTTTGGCTGTACAGGCAGGCAGTGGTGAATGTGTTCAATGTGTAACATCAACAAATGTGTTTGGCTGTACAGGCAGGCAGTGATGAATGTGTTCAATGTATGACATCAACAAATTTGTTTGACTGTACAGGCAGGCAGTGATGAATGTGTTCAATGTATGACATCAACAAATGTGTTTGACTGTACAGGCAGGCAGTGATGAATGTGTTCAATGTATGACATCAACAAATGTGTTTGGCTTACAGGCAGGCAGTGATGAATGTGTTCAATGTGTGACATCAACAAATGTGTGTGGCTGTACAGGCAGGCAGTGGTGAATGTGTTCAATGTGTAACATCAACAAATGTGTTTGGCTGTACAGGCAGGCAGTGATGAATGTGTTCAATGTATGACATCAACAAATGTGTTTGGCTTACATGCAGTCAGTGGTGAATGTGTTCAATGTGTGACATCAACAAATGTGTTTGGCTTACAGGCAGGCAGTGGTGAATGTGTTCAATGTGTGACATCAACAAATGTGTTTGGCTTAGAGGCAGGCAGTGGTTAATGTGTTCAATGTGTGACATCAACAAATGTGTTTGGCTTACAGGCAGGCAGTGGTGAATGCGTTCAATGTGTGACATCAACAAATGTGTTTGGCTGTACAGGCAGGCTGTGGTGAATGTGTTCAATGTGTGACATCAACAAATGTGTTTGGCTTACAGGCAGGCAGTGGTGAATGTTTTCAATGAGTGACATCAACAAATGTGTTTGGCTTACAGGCAGGCAGTGGTGAATGTGTTCATTGTGTGACATCAACAAATGTGTTTGGCTTACAGGCAGGCAGTGTTGAATGTGTTCAATGTATGACATCAACAAATGTGTTTGGCTTACAGGCAGGCAGTGATTAATGTGTTCAATGTATGACATCAACAAATATGTTTGGCTTACAGGCGGGCAGTGGTGAATGTGTTCAATGTGTGACATCAACAAATGTGTTTGGCTTACAGGCAGGCAGTGATTAATGGGTTCAATGTGTGACATCAACAAATGTGTTTAGCTTACAGGCAGGCAGTGGTGAATGTGTTCAATGTGTGACATCAACAAATGTGTTTGGCTGTACAGGCAGGCAGTGATGAATGTGTTCAATGTGTGACATCAACAAATGTGTTTGGCTTACAGGCAGGCAGTGATTAATGGGTTCATTGTGTGACATCAACAAATGTGTTTGGCTTACAGGCAGGCAGTGGTGAATGTGTTCAATGTGTGACATCAACAAATGTGTTTGGCTTACAGGCAGCCAGTGGTGAATGTGTTCAATGTGCGACATCAACAAATGTGTTTGGCTGTACAGGCAGGCAGTGATGAATGTGTTCAATTTGTGACATCAACAAATGTGTTTGACTGTACAGGCAGGCAGTGATTAATGCGTTCAATGTATGACATCAACAAATGTGTTTGGCTGTACAGGCAGGCAGTGATTAATGCGTTCAATGTATGACATCAACAAGTGTGTTTGGCTGTACAGGCAGGCAGTGATTAATGCGTTCAATGTATGACATCAACAGATGTGTTTGGCTTACAGGCAGGCAGTGATTAATGCGTTCAATGTGTGACGTCAACAAATGTGTTTGGCTTACAGGCAGGCAGTGGTGAATGTGTTCAATGTGTGACATCAACAAATGTGTTTGGCTTACAGGCAGGCAGTGGTGAATGTGTTCAATGTGTGACATCAACAAATGTGTTTGGCTTACAGGCAGCCAGTGGTGAATGTGTTCAATGTGCGACATCAACAAATGTGTTTGGCTGTACAGGCAGGCAGTGATGAATGTGTTCAATTTGTGACATCAACAAATGTGTTTGACTGTACAGGCAGGCAGTGATTAATGCGTTCAATGTATGACATCAACAAATGTGTTTGGCTGTACAGGCAGGCAGTGGTGAATGTGTTCAATGTGTGACATCAACAAATGTGTTTGGCTTACAGGCAGGCAGTGATTAATGTGTTCAATGTGTGACATCAACAAATGTGTTTGGCTTACAGGCAGGCAGTGATTAATGGGTTCAATGTGTGACGTCAACAAATGTGTTTGGCTTACAGGCAGGCAGTGGTGAATGTGTTCAATGTGTGACATCAACAAATGTGTTTGGCTTACAGGCAGCCAGTGGTGAATGTGTTCAATGTGCGACATCAACAAATGTGTTTGGCTGTACAGGCAGGCAGTGATGAATGTGTTCAATGTGTGACATCAACAAATGTGTTTGACTGTACAGGCAGGCAGTGATTAATGCGTTCAATGTATGACATCAACAAATGTGTTTGGCTGTACAGGCAGGCAGTGATTAATGCGTTCAATGTATGACATCAACAAATGTGTTTGGCTGTACAGGCAGGCAGTGATTAATGTGTTCAATGTATGACATCAACAGATGTGTTTGGCTTACAGGCAGGCAGTGATTAATGCGTTCAATGTGTGACGTCAACAAATGTGTTTGGCTTACAGGCAGGCAGTGGTGAATGTGTTCAATGTGTGACATCAACAAATGTGTTTGGCTTACAGGCAGGCAGTGGTGAATGTGTTCAATGTGTGACATCAACAAATGTGTTTGGCTTACAGGCAGCCAGTGGTGAATGTGTTCAATGTGCGACATCAACAAATGTGTTTGGCTGTACAGGCAGGCAGTGATGAATGTGTTCAATTTGTGACATCAACAAATGTGTTTGACTGTACAGGCAGGCAGTGATTAATGCGTTCAATGTATGAAATCAACAAATGTGTTTGGCTGTACAGGCAGGCAGTGGTGAATGTGTTCAATGTGTGACATCAACAAATGTGTTTGGCTTACAGACAGGCAGTGATTAATGTGTTCAATGTATGACATCAACAAATGTGTTTGACTGTACAGGCAGGCAGTGATGAATGTGTTCAATGTATGACATCAACAAATGTGTTTGACTGTACAGGCAGGCAGTGATGAATGTGTTCAATGTATGACATCAACAAATGTGTTTGGCTTACAGGCAGGCAGTGATGAATGTGTTCAATGTGTGACATCAACAAATGTGTGTGGCTGTACAGGCAGGCAGTGGTGAATGTGTTCAATGTGTAACATCAACAAATGTGTTTGGCTGTACAGGCAGGCAGTGATGAATGTGTTCAATGTATGACATCAACAAATGTGTTTGGCTTACATGCAGTCAGTGGTGAATGTGTTCAATGTGTGACATCAACAAATGTGTTTGGCTTACAGGCAGGCAGTGGTGAATGTGTTCAATGTGTGACATCAACAAATGTGTTTGGCTTAGAGGCAGGCAGTGGTTAATGTGTTCAATGTGTGACATCAACAAATGTGTTTGGCTTACAGGCAGGCAGTGGTGAATGTGTTCAATGTGTGACCTCAACAAATGTGTTTGGCTGTACAGGCAGGCTGTGGTGAATGTGTTCAATGTGTGACATCAACAAATGTGTTTGGCTTACAGGCAGGCAGTGGTGAATGTTTTCAATGAGTGACATCAACAAATGTGTTTGGCTTACAGGCAGGCAGTGGTGAATGTGTTCATTGTGTGACATCAACAAATGTGTTTGGCTTACAGGCAGGCAGTGTTGAATGTGTTCAATGTATGACATCAACAAATGTGTTTGGCTTACAGGCAGGCAGTGATTAATGTGTTCAATGTATGACATCAACAAATATGTTTGGCTTACATGCAGTCAGTGGTGAATGTGTTCAATGTGTGACATCAACAAATGTGTTTGGCTTACAGGCAGGCAGTGGTGAATGTGTTCAATGTGTGACATCAACAAATGTGTTTGGCTTAGAGGCAGGCAGTGGTTAATGTGTTCAATGTGTGACATCAACAAATGTGTTTGGCTTACAGGCAGGCAGTGGTGAATGCGTTCAATGTGTGACATCAACAAATGTGTTTGGCTGTACAGGCAGGCTGTGGTGAATGTGTTCAATGTGTGACATCAACAAATGTGTTTGGCTTACAGGCAGGCAGTGGTGAATGTTTTCAATGTGTGACATCAACAAATGTGTTTGGCTTACAGGCAGGCAGTGGTGAATGTGTTCATTGTGTGACATCAACAAATGTGTTTGGCTTACAGGCAGGCAGTGTTGAATGTGTTCAATGTATGACATCAACAAATGTGTTTGGCTTACAGGCAGGCAGTGATTAATGTGTTCAATGTATGACATCAACAAATATGTTTGGCTTACAGGCGGGCAGTGGTGAATGTGTTCAATGTGTGACATCAACAAATGTGTTTGGCTTACAGGCAGGCAGTGATTAATGGGTTCAATGTGTGACATCAACAAATGTGTTTAGCTTACAGGCAGGCAGTGGTGAATGTGTTCAATGTGTGACATCAACAAATGTGTTTGGCTGTACAGGCAGGCAGTGATGAATGTGTTCAATGTGTGACATCAACAAATGTGTTTGGCTTACAGGCAGGCAGTGATTAATGTGTTCATTGTGTGACATCAACAAATGTGTTTGGCTTACAGGCAGGCAGTGGTGAATGTGTTCAATGTGTGACATCAACAAATGTGTTTGGCTTACAGGCAGCCAGTGGTGAATGTGTTCAATGTGCGACATCAACAAATGTGTTTGGCTGTACAGGCAGGCAGTGATGAATGTGTTCAATTTGTGACATCAACAAATGTGTTTGACTGTACAGGCAGGCAGTGATTAATGCGTTCAATGTATGACATCAACAAATGTGTTTGGCTGTACAGGCAGGCAGTGATTAATGCGTTCAATGTATGACATCAACAAGTGTGTTTGGCTGTACAGGCAGGCAGTGATTAATGTGTTCAATGTATGACATCAACAAATATGTTTGGCTTACAGGCGGGCAGTGGTGAATGTGTTCAATGTGTGACATCAACAAATGTGTTTAGCTTACAGGCAGGCAGTGGTGAATGTGTTCAATGTGTGACATCAACAAATGTGTTTGGCTGTACAGGCAGGCAGTGATGAATGTGTTCAATGTGTGACATCAACAAATGTGTTTGGCTTACAGGCGGGCAGTGGTGAATGTGTTCAATGTGTGACATCAACAAATGTGTTTAGCTTACAGGCAGGCAGTGGTGAATGTGTTCAATGTGTGACATCAACAAATGTGTTTGGCTGTACAGGCAGGCAGTGATGAATGTGTTCAATGTGTGACATCAACAAATGTGTTTGGCTTACAGGCAGGCAGTGATTAATGTGTTCAATGTGTGACATCAACAAATGTGTTTGGCTTACAGGCAGGCAGTGGTGAATGTGTTCAATGTGTGACATCAACAAATGTGTTTGGCTTACAGGCAGGCAGTGTTGAATGTGTTCAATGTGTGACATCAACAAATGTGTTTGGCTTACAGGCAGGCAGTGATGAATGTGTTCAATGTGTGACATCAACAAATGTGTTTGGCTGTACAGGCAGGCAGTGATTGAATGTGTTCAATGTGTGACATCAACAAATGTGTTTGGACTGTACAGGCAGGCAGTGATTAATGCGTTCAATGTATGACATCAACAAATGTGTTTGGCTGTACAGGCAGGCAGTGATTAATGCGTTCAATGTATGACATCAACAAATGTGTTTGGCTGTACAGGCAGGCAGTGATTAATGTGTTACAATGTGTGATATCAACAAATGTGTTTGGCTTACCGGCAGGCAGTGATGAATGGGTTCAATGTGTGACATCAACAAATGTGTTTGGCTTACAGGCAGGCAGTGGTGAATGTGTTCAATGTGTGACATCAACAAATGTGTTTGGCTTACAGGCAGGCAGTGGTGAATGTGTTCAATGTGTGACATCAACAAATGTGTTTGGCTTACAGGCAGGCAGTGGTGAATGTGTTCAATGTATGACATCAACAAATGTGTTTGGCTGTACAGGCAGGCAGTGATGAATGTGTTCAATGTGTGACATCAACAAATGTGTTTGGCTGTACAGGCAGGCAGTGATGAATGTGTTCAATGTATGACATCAACAAATGTGTTTGGCTGTACAGGCAGGCAGTGATGAATGTGTTCAATGTGTGACATCAACAAATGTGTTTGGCTGTACAGGCAGGCAGTGATGAATGTGTTCAATGTATGACATCAACAAATGTGTTTGACTGTACAGGCAGGCAGTGATGAATGTGTTCAATGTATGACATCAACAAATGTGTTTGCTTACAGGCAGGCAGTGATGAATGTGTTCTGACATCAACAAATGTGTGTGGCTGTACAGGCAGGCAGTGATGAATGTGTTCAATGTGTGACATCAACAAATGTGTTTGGCTGTACAGGCAGGCAGTGATGAATGTGTTCAATGTATGACATCAACAAATGTGTTTGGCTTACATGCAGTCAGTGGTGAATGTGTTCAATGTGTGACATCAACAAATGTGTTTGGCTTACAGGCAGGCAGTGGTGAATGTGTTCAATGTGTGACATCAACAAATGTGTTTGGCTTACAGGCAGGCAGTGGTGAATGTGTTCAATGTATGACATCAACATATGTATTTGGCTTACAGGCAGGCAGTGGTGAATGTGTTCAATGTGTGACATCAACAAATGTGTTTGGCTTACAGGCAGGCAGTGGTGAATGTGTTCAATGTGTGACATCAACAAATGTGTTTGGCTTACAGGCAGGCAGTGGTGAATGTGTTCAATGTGTGACATC
The DNA here is from genome assembly GCA_033239005.1 of Lamellibrachia satsuma. Taxonomy (NCBI): domain Eukaryota; kingdom Metazoa; phylum Annelida; class Polychaeta; order Sabellida; family Siboglinidae; genus Lamellibrachia; species Lamellibrachia satsuma. Next base: position 2,067,738 of record BSQZ01000093.1, read on the forward strand.
AACAAATGTGTTTGGCTTACAGGCAGGCAGTGGTGAATGTGTTCAATGTGTGACATCAACAAATGTGTTTGGCTTACAGGCAGGCAGTGGTGAATGTGTTCAATGTGTGACATCAACAAATGTGTTTGGCTTACAGGCAGGCAGTGGTGAATGTGTTCAATGTGTGACATCAACAAATGTGTTTGGCTTACAGGCAGGCAGTGGTGAATGTGTTCAATGTGTGACATCAACAAATGTGTTTGGCTTACAGGCAGGCAGTGATGAATGTGTTCAATGTGTGACATCAACAAATGTGTTTGGCTTACAGGCAGGCAGTGGTGAATGTGTTCAATGTGTGACATCAACAAATGTGTTTGGCTTACAGGCAGCCAGTGATTAATGTGTTCAATGTGTGACATCAACAAATGTGTTTGGCTTACAGGCAGGCAGTGATTAATGGGTTCAATGTGTGACATCAACAAATGTGTTTGGCTTACAGGCAGGCAGTGGTGAATGTGTTCAATGTGTGACATCAACAAATGTGTTTGGCTTACAGGCAGGCAGTGGTGAATGTGTTCAATGTGTGACATCAACAAATGTGTTTGGCTTACAGGCAGGCAGTGATGAATGTGTTCAATGTGTGACATCAACAAATGTGTTTGGCTGTACAGGCAGGCAGTGATTAATGCGTTCAATGTATGACATCAACAAATGTGTTTGGCTGTACAGGCAGGCAGTGATTAATGTGTTCAATGTATGACATCAACAAATGTGTTTGGCTTACAGGCAGGCAGTGGTGAATGTGTTCAATGTGTGACATCAACAAATGTGTTTGGCTTACAGGCAGGCAGTGATTAATGTGTTCAATGTGTGACATCAACAAATGTGTTTGGCTTACAGGCAGGCAGTGGTGAATGTGTTCAATGTGTGACATCAACAAATGTGTTTGGCTTACAGGCAGCCAGTGGTGAATGTGTTCAATGTGCGACATCAACAAATGTGTTTGGCTGTACAGGCAGGCAGTGATGAATGTGTTCAATGTGTGACATCAACAAATGTGTTTGGCTGTACAGGCAGGCAGTGATTAATGCGTTCAATGTATGACATCAACAAATGTGTTTGGCTGTACAGGCAGGCAGTGGTGAATGTGTTCAATGTGTGACATCAACAAATGTGTTTGGCTTACAGGCAGGCAGTGTTGAATGTGTTCAATGTGTGACATCAACAAATGTGTTTGGCTTACAGGCAGGCAGTGATTAATGTGTTCAATGTATGACATCAACAAATGTGTTTGGCTTACAGGCAGGCAGTGGTGAATGTGTTCAATGTGTGACATCAACAAATGTGTTTGGCTTACAGGCAGCCAGTGGTGAATGTGTTCAATGTGCGACATCAACAAATGTGTTTGGATGTACAGGCAGGCAGTGATGAATGTGTTCAATTTGTGACATCAACAAATGTGTTTGACTGTACAGGCAGGCAGTGATTAATGCGTTCAATGTATGACATCAACAAATGTGTTTGGCTGTACAGGCAGGCAGTGATTAATGCGTTCAATGTATGACATCAACAAATGTGTTTGGCTGTACAGGCAGGCAGTGATTAATGCGTTCAATGTATGACATCAACAGATGTGTTTGGCTTACAGGCAGGCAGTGATTAATGCGTTCAATGTGTGACGTCAACAAATGTGTTTGGCTTACAGGCAGGCAGTGGTGAATGTGTTCAATGTGTGACATCAACAAATGTGTTTGGCTTACAGGCAGGCAGTGGTGAATGTGTTCAATGTGTGACATCAACAAATGTGTTTGGCTTACAGGCAGCCAGTGGTGAATGTGTTCAATGTGCGACATCAACAAATGTGTTTGGCTGTACAGGCAGGCAGTGATGAATGTGTTCAATTTGTGACATCAACAAATGTGTTTGACTGTACAGGCAGGCAGTGATTAATGTGTTCAATGTATGACATCAACAAATGTGTTTGGCTGTACAGGCAGGCAGTGGTGAATGTGTTCAATGTGTGACATCAACAAATGTGTTTGGCTTACAGACAGGCAGTGATTAATGTGTTCAATGTGTGACATCAACAAATGTGTTTGACTGTACAGGCAGGCAGTGATGAATGTGTTCAATGTATGACATCAACAAATGTGTTTGACTGTACAGGCAGGCAGTGATGAATGTGTTCAATGTATGACATCAACAAATGTGTTTGGCTTACAGGCAGGCAGTGATGAATGTGTTCAATGTGTGACATCAACAAATGTGTTTGGCTGTACAGGCAGGCAGTGGTGAATGTGTTCAATGTGTAACATCAACAAATGTGTTTGGCTGTACAGGCAGGCAGTGATGAATGTGTTCAATGTATGACATCAACAAATGTGTTTGGCTTACATGCAGTCAGTGGTGAATGTGTTCAATGTGTGACATCAACAAATGTGTTTGGCTTACAGGCAGGCAGTGGTGAATGTGTTCAATGTGTGACATCAACAAATGTGTTTGGCTTACAGGCAGGCAGTGGTGAATGTGTTCAATGTATGACATCAACATATGTGTTTGGCTTACAGGCAGGCAGTGGTGAATGTGTTCAATGTATGACATCAACAAATGTGTTTGGCTGACAGGCAGGCAGTGATTAATGTGTTCAATGTATGACATCAACAAATGTGTTTGGCTTACAGGCAGGCAGTGATGAATGTGTTCAATGTGTGACATCAACAAATGTGTGTGGCTGTACAGGCAGGCAGTGGTGAATGTGTTCAATGTGTAACATCAACAAATGTGTTTGGCTGTACAGGCAGGCAGTGATGAATGTGTTCAATGTATGACATCAACAAATGTGTTTGGCTTACAGGCAGGCAGTGATTAATGTGTTCAATATATGACATCAACAAATGTGTTTGGCTTACATGCAGTCAGTGGTGAATGTGTTCAATGTTTGACATCAACAAATGTGTTTGGCTTACAGGCAGGCAGTGGTGAATGTGTTCAATGTGTGACATCAACAAATGTGTTTGGCTGTACAGGCAGGCAGTGGTGAATGTGTTCAATGTGTGACATCAACAAATGTGTTTGGCTTACAGGCAGGCAGTGGTGAATGTGTTCAATGTGTGACATCAACAAATGTGTTTGGCTTACAGGCAGGCAGTGATTAATGTGTTCAATGTGTGACATCAACAAATGTGTTTGGCTTACAGGCAGGCAGTGGTGAATGTGTTCAATGTGTGACATCAACAAATGTGTTTGGCTTACAGGCAGGCAGTGGTGAATGTGTTCATTGTGTGACATCAACAAATGTGTTTGGCTTACAGGCAGGCAGTGTTGAATGTGTTCAATGTATGACATCAACAAATGTGTTTGGCTGTACAGGCAGGCAGTGATGAATGTGTTCAATGTGTGACATCAACAAATGTGTTTGGCTTACAGGCAGGCAGTGCTTAATGTGTTCAATGTGTGACATCAACAAATGTGTTTGGCTTACAGGCAGGCAGTGGTGAATGTGTTCAATGTGTGACATCAACAAATGTGTTTGGCTTACAGGCAGGCAGTGGTTAATGTGTTCAATGTGTGACATCAACAAATGTGTTTGGCTTACAGGCAGGCAGTGGTTAATGTGTTCAATGTGTGACATCAACAAATGTGTTTGGCTTACAGGCAGGCAGTGATTAATGTGTTCAATGTGTGACATCAACAAATGTGTTTGGCTTACAGGCAGGCAGTGGTGAATGTGTTCAATGTGTGACATCAACAAATGTGTTTGGCTTACAGGCAGCCAGTGGTGAATGTGTTCAATGTGCGACATCAACAAATGTGTTTGGCTGTACAGGCAGGCAGTGATGAATGTGTTCAATTTGTGACATCAACAAATGTGTTTGACTGTACAGGCAGGCAGTGATTAATGCGTTCAATGTATGACATCAACAAATGTGTTTGGCTGTACAGGCAGGCAGTGTATGACATCAACAAGTGTGTTTCTGTACAAGGCAGTGTTCAATGTCAATGTATGACATCAACAAGATGTGTTTGGCTTACAGGCAGGCAGTGATTAATGTGTTCAATGTGTGACATCAACAAATGTGTTTGGCTTACAGGCAGGCAGTGATGAATGTGTTCAATGTGTGACATCAACAAATGTGTTTGGCTTACAGGCAGGCAGTGGTGAATGTGTTCAATGTGTGACATCAACAAATGTGTTTGGCTTACAGGCAGCCAGTGGTGAATGTGTTCAATGTGCGACATCAACAAATGTGTTTGGCTGTACAGGCAGGCAGTGATGAATGTGTTCAATTTGTGACATCAACAAATGTGTTTGACTGTACAGGCAGGCAGTGATTAATGTGTTCAATGTATGACATCAACAAATGTGTTTGGCTGTACAGGCAGGCAGTGGTGAATGTGTTCAATGTGTGACATCAACAAATGTGTTTGGCTTACAGGCAGGCAGTGATTAATGTGTTCAATGTGTGACATCAACAAATGTGTTTGGCTTACAGGCAGGCAGTGATTAATGGGTTCAATGTGTGACGTCAACAAATGTGTTTGGCTTACAGGCAGGCAGTGGTGAATGTGTTCAATGTGTGACATCAACAAATGTGTTTGGCTTACAGGCAGGCAGTGGTGAATGTGTTCAATGTGTGACATCAACAAATGTGTTTGGATGTACAGGCAGGCAGTGATGAATGTGTTCAATTTGTGACATCAACAAATGTGTTTGACTGTACAGGCAGGCAGTGATTAATGCGTTCAATGTATGACATCAACAAATGTGTTTGGCTGTACAGGCAGGCAGTGATTAATGCGTTCAATGTATGACATCAACAAATGTGTTTGGCTGTACAGGCAGGCAGTGATTAATGTGTTCAATGTATGACATCAACAGATGTGTTTGGCTTACAGGCAGGCAGTGATTAATGTGTTCAATGTGTGACATCAACAAATGTGTTTGGCTTACAGGCAGGCAGTGGTGAATGTGTTCAATGTGTGACATCAACAAATGTGTTTGGCTTAAAGGCAGGCAGTGGTGAATGTGTTCAATGTGTGACATCAACAAATGTGTTTGGCTTACAGGCAGGCAGTGGTGAATGTGTTCAATGTGTGACATCAACAAATGTGTTTGGCTGTACAGGCAGGCAGTGATGAATGTGTTCAATGTGTGACATCAACAAATGTGTTTGACTGTACAGGCAGGCAGTGATGAATGTGTTCAATGTATGACATCAACAAATGTGTTTGGCTGTACAGGCAGGCAGTGATGAATGTGTTCAATGTGTGACATCAACAAATGTGTTTGGCTTACAGGCAGGCAGTGATGAATGTGTTCAATGTATGACATCAACAAATGTGTTTGACTGTACAGGCAGGCAGTGATGAATGTGTTCAATGTATGACATCAACAAATGTGTTTGGCTGTACAGGCAGGCAGTGATGAATGTGTTCAATGTGTGACATCAACAAATGTGTTTGGCTTACAGGCAGGCAGTGTGAATGTGTTCAATGTGTGACATCAACAAATGTGTTTGGCTGTACAGGCAGGCAGTGGTGAATGTGTTCAATGTATGACATCAACAAATGTGTTTGGCTTACAGGCAGGCAGTGGTGAATGTGTTCAATGTATGACATCAACAAATGTGTTTGGCTTACAGGCAGGCAGTGGTGAATGTGTTCAATGTGTGACATCAACAAATGTGTTTGGCTGTACAGGCAGGCAGTGATTAATGTGTTCAATGTATGACATCAACAAATGTGTTTGGCTTACAGGCAGGCAGTGATGAATGTGTTCAATGTATGACATCAACAAATGTGTTTGGCTGTACAGGCAGGCAGTGATGAATGTGTTCAATGTATGACATCAACAAATGTGTTTGGCTTACAGGCAGGCAGTGATTAATGTGTTCAATGTATGACATCAACAAATGTGTTTGGCTTACAGGCAGGCAGTGATGAATGTGTTCAATGTGTGACATCAACAAATGTGTTTGGCTGTACAGGCAGGCAGTGGTGAATGTGTTCAATGTGTAACATCAACAAATGTGTTTGGCTGTACAGGCAGGCAGTGATGAATGTGTTCAATGTATGACATCAACAAATGTGTTTGGCTTACAGGCAGGCAGTGGTGAATGTGTTCAATGTGTGACATCAACAAATGTGTTTGGCTGTACAGGCAGGCAGTGATGAATGTGTTCAATGTATGACATCAACAAATGTGTTTGGCTTACAGGCAGGCAGTGGTGAATGTGTTCAATGTGTGACATCAACAAATGTGTTTGGCTTACAGGCAGGCAGTGGTGAATGTGTTCAATGTATGACATCAACAAATGTGTTTGGCTTACAGGCAGGCAGTGGTGAATGTGTTCAATGTATGACATCAACAAATGTGTTTGGCTGTACAGGCAGGCAGTGGTGAATGTGTTCAATGTATGACATCAACAAATGTGTTTGGCTTACAGGCAGGCAGTGATGAATGTGTTCAATGTGTGACATCAACAAATGTGTTTGGCTTACAGGCAGGCAGTGGTGAATGTGTTCAATGTGTGACATCAACAAATGTGTTTGGCTGTACAGGCAGGCAGTGATGAATGTGTTCAATGTGTGACATCAACAAATGTGTTTGGCTGTACAGGCAGGCAGTGATGAATGTGTTCAATGTATGACATCAACAAATGTGTTTGACTGTACAGGCAGGCAGTGATGAATGTGTTCAATGTATGACATCAACAAATGTGTTTGGCTTACAGGCAGGCAGTGATGAATGTGTTCAATGTGTGACATCAACAAATGTGTTTGGCTTACAGGCAGGCAGTGGTGAATGTGTTCAATGTGTGACATCAACAAATGTGTTTGGCTGTACAGGCAGGCAGTGATGAATGTGTTCAATGTGTGACATCAACAAATGTGTTTGGCTTACAGGCAGGCAGTGATTAATGCGTTCAATGTGTGACTTCAACAAATGTGTTTGGCTTACAGGCAGGCAGTGGTGAATGTGTTCAATGTGTGACATCAACAAATGTGTTTGGCTTACAGGCAGGCAGTGGTTAATGTGTTCAATGTGTGACATCAACAAATGTGTTTGGCTTACAGGCAGGCAGTGGTGAATGTGTTCAATGTGTGACATCAACAAATGTGTTTGGCTTTACAGGCAGGCAGTGGTGAATGTGTTCAATGTGTGACATCAACAAATGTGTTTGGCTTACAGGCAGGCAGTGGTGAATGTGTTCAATGTGTGACATCAACAAATGTGTTTGGCTTACAGGCAGGCAGTGGTGAATGTGTTCAATGTGTGACATCAACAAATGTGTTTGGCTTACAGGCAGGCAGTGTTGAATGTGTTCAATGTGTGACATCAACAAATGTGTTTGGCTTACAGGCAGGCAGTGATTGAATGTGTTCAATGTATGACATCAACAAATGTGTTTGGCTTACAGGCAGGCAGTGATGAATGTGTTCAATGTGTGACATCAACAAATGTGTTTGGCTTACAGGCAGGCAGTGGTGAATGTGTTCAATGTGTGACATCAACAAATGTGTTTGGCTTACAGGCAGGCAGTGGTGAATGTGTTCAATGTGTGACATCAACAAATGTGTTTGGCTTACAGGCAGGCAGTGATGAATGTGTTCAATGTGTGACATCAACAAATGTGTTTGGCTTACAGGCAGGCAGTGATGAATGTGTTCAATGTGTGACATCAACAAATGTGTTTGGCTTACAGGCAGGCAGTGATGAATGTGTTCAATGTGTGACATCAACAAATGTGTTTGGCTTACAGGCAGGCAGTGGTGAATGTGTTCAATGTGTGACATCAACAAATGTGTTTGGCTGTACAGGCAGGCAGTGATAAATGTGTTCAATGTGTAACATCAACAAATGTGTTTGGCTGTACAGGCAGGCAGTGATTAATGTGTTCAATGTATGACATCAACAAATGTGTTTGGCTGTACAGGCAGGCAGTGATTAATGCGTTCAATGTATGACATCAACAAATGTGTTTGGCTTACAGGCAGGCAGTGATTAATGTGTTCAATGTATGACATCAACAAATGTGTTTGACTGTACAGGCAGGCAGTGATGAATGTGTTCAATGTATGACATCAACAAATGTGTTTGGCTGTACAGGCAGGCAGTGATGAATGTGTTCAATGTATGACATCAACAAATGTGTTTGGCTTACAGGCAGGCAGTGATGAATGTGTTCAATGTGTGACATCAACAAATGTGTTTGGCTTACAGGCAGGCAGTGGTGAATGTGTTCAATGTGTGACATCAACAAATGTGTTTGGCTGTACAGGCAGGCAGTGATGAATGTGTTCAATGTGTGACATCAACAAATGTGTTTGGCTTACAGGCAGGCAGTGGTGAATGTGTTCAATGTGTGACATCAACAAATGTGTTTGGCTTACAGGCAGGCAGTGGATGAATGTGTTCAATGTGTGACATCAACAAATGTGTTTGGCTTACAGGCAGGCAGTGGATTAATGTGTTCAATGTATGACATCAACAAATGTGTTTGGCTTACAGGCAGGCAGTGATGAATGTGTTCAATGTGTGACATCAACAAATGTGTTTGGCTGTACAGGCAGGCAGTGATGAATGTGTTCAATGTGTGACATCAACAAATGTGTTTGGCTGTACAGGCAGGCAGTGATGAATGTGTTCAATGTGTGACATCAACAAATGTGTTTGGCTTACAGGCAGGCAGTGATGAATGTGTTCAATGTATGACATCAACAAATGTGTTTGGCTGTACAGGCAGGCAGTGATGAATGTGTTCAATGTATGACATCAACAAATGTGTTTGGCTGTACAGGCAGGCAGTGTGAATGTGTTCAATGTATGACATCAACAAATGTGTTTGGCTTACAGGCAGGCAGTGGTGAATGTGTTCGATGTGTGACATCAACAAATGTGTTTGGCTTACAGGCAGGCAGTGGTGAATGTGTTCAATGTGTGACATCAACAAATGTGTTTGGCTGTACAGGCAGGCAGTGATGAATGTGTTCAATGTATGACATCAACAAATGTGTTTGGCTTACAGGCAGGCAGTGGATTAATGTGTTCAATGTATGACATCAACAAATGTGTTTGGCTTACAGGCAGGCAGTGATGAATGTGTTCAATGTGTGACATCAACAAATGTGTTTGGCTGTACAGGCAGGCAGTGATGAATGTGTTCAATGTATGACATCAACAAATGTGTTTGACTGTACAGGCAGGCAGTGATGAATGTGTTCAATGTATGACATCAACAAATGTGTTTGGCTGTACAGGCAGGCAGTGATGAATGTGTTCAATGTATGACATCAACAAATGTGTTTGGCTTACAGGCAGGCAGTGATGAATGTGTTCAATGTATGACATCAACAAATGTGTTTGGCTGTACAGGCAGGCAGTGATGAATGTGTTCAATGTGTAACATCAACAAATGTGTTTGGCTGTACAGGCAGGCAGTGATGAATGTGTTCAATGTATGACATCAACAAATGTGTTTGGCTTACAGGCAGGCAGTGGTTAATGTGTTCAATGTGTGACATCAACAAATGTGTTTGGCTTACAGGCAGGCAGTGGTGAATGTGTTCAATGTATGACATCAACAAATGTGTTTGGCTTACAGGCAGGCAGTGGTTAATGTGTTCAATGTGTGACATCAACAAATGTGTTTGGCTTACAGGCAGGCAGTGGTGAATGTGTTCAATGTGTGACATCAACAAATGTGTTTGGCTTACAGGCAGGCAGTGGTGAATGTGTTCAATGTGTGACATCAACAAATGTGTTTGGCTTACAGGCAGGCAGTGGTGAATGGGTTCAATGTAGTGACATCAACAAATGTGTTTGGCTTACAGGCAGGCAGTGGTGAATGTGTTCAATGTGTGACATCAACAAATGTGTTTGGCTTACAGGCAGGCAGTGGTGAATGTGTTCAATGTATGACATCAACAAATGTGTTTGGCTTACAGGCAGGCAGTGATGAATGTGTTCAATGTGTGACATCAACAAATGTGTTTGGCTTACAGGCAGGCAGTGGTGAATGTGTTCAATGTGTGACATCAACAAATGTGTTTAGCTTACAGGCAGGCAGTGGTGAATGTGTTCAATGTGTGACATCAACAAATGTGTTTGGCATGTACAGGCAGGCAGTGATTAATGTGTTCAATGTGTGACATCAACAAATGTGTTTGGCTTACAGGCAGGCAGTGGTGAATGTGTTCAATGTGTGACATCAACAAATGTGTTTGGCTTACAGGCAGGCAGTGGTGAATGTTCAATGTGTGACATCAACAAATGTGTTTGGCTTACAGGCAGGCAGTGGTGAATGTGTTCAATGTGTGACATCAACAAATGTGTTTGGCTGTACAGGCAGGCAGTGATGAATGTGTTCAATTTGTGACATCAACAAATGTGTTTGACTGTACAGGCAGGCAGTGATTGAATGTGTTCAATGTATGACATCAACAAATGTGTTTGGCTGTACAGGCAGGCAGTGATTAATGTGTTCAATGTATGACATCAACAAATGTGTTTGGCTGTACAGGCAGGCAGTGATTAATGTGTTCAATGTATGACATCAACAAATGTGTTTGGCTTACAGGCAGGCAGTGATTAATGTGTTCAATGTGTGACATCAACAAATGTGTTTGGCTTACAGGCAGGCAGTGGTGAATGTGTTCAATGTGTGACATCAACAAATGTGTTTGGCTTAAAGGCAGGCAGTGGTGAATGTGTTCAATGTTTGACATCAACAAATGTGTTTGGCTTACAGGCAGGCAGTGGTGAATGTGTTCAATGTGTGACATCAACAAATGTGTTTGGCTGTACAGGCAGGCAGTGATAAATGTGTTCAATTTGTGACATCAACAAATGTGTTTGGCTGTACAGGCAGGCAGTGATTAATGTGTTCAATGTATGACATCAACAAATGTGTTTGGCTGTACAGGCAGGCAGTGATTAATGTGTTCAATGTGTGACATCAACAAATGTGTTTGGCTTACAGGCAGGCAGTGATTAATGTGTTCAATGTGTGACATCAACAAATGTGTTTGGCTTACAGGCAGGCAGTGATTAATGTGTTCAATGTGTGACATCAACAAATGTGTTTGGCTTACAGGCAGGCAGTGGTGAATGTGTTCAATGTGTGACATCAACAAATGTGTTTGGCTTACAGGCAGGCAGTGGTGAATGTGTTCAATGTGTGACATCAACAAATGTGTTTGGCTGTACAGGCAGGCAGTGATGAATGTGTTCAATGTGTGACATCAACAAATGTGTTTGGCTGTACAGGCAGGCAGTGATTAATGTTCAATGTATGACATCAACAAATGTGTTTGGCTGTACAGGCAGGCAGTGATTAATGCGTTCAATGTATGACATCAACAAATGTGTTTGGCTGTACAGGCAGGCAGTGATTAATGCGTTCAATGTATGACATCAACAAATGTGTTTGGCTTACAGGCAGGCAGTGATTAATGTGTTCAATGTGTGACATCAACAAATGTGTTTGGCTTACAGGCAGGCAGTGATGAATGTGTTCAATGTGTGACATCAACAAATGTGTTTGGCTTACAGGCAGGCAGTGGTGAATGTGTTCAATGTGTGACATCAACAAATGTGTTTGGCTTACAGGCAGGCAGTGGTGAATGTGTTCAATGTGTGACATCAACAAATGTGTTTGGCTGTACAGGCAGGCAGTGATGAATGTGTTCAATGTATGACATCAACAAATGTGTTTGGCTGTACAGGCAGGCAGTGATGAATGTGTTCAATGTGTGACATCAACAAATGTGTTTGGCTGTACAGGCAGGCAGTGATTAATGTGTTCAATGTATGACATCAACAAATGTGTTTGGCTGTACAGGCAGGCAGTGATGTTAATGTGTTCAATGTATGACATCAAACAAATGTGTTTGGCTTACAGGCAGGCAGTGGTTAATGTGTTCAATGTGTGACATCAACAAATGTGTTTGGCTTACAGGCAGGCAGTGGTGAATGTGTTCAATGTGTGACATCAACAAATGTGTTTGGCTTGAATTTTCAATGAGGCAGGCAGTGGTTAATGTGTTCAATGTGTGACATCAACAAATGTGTTTGGCTTACAGGCAGGCAGTGATTGAATGCGTTCAATGTGTGACATCAACAAATGTGTTTGGCTGTGTACAGGCAGGCAGTGGATTGAATGTGTTCAATGTGTGACATCAACAAATGTGTTTGGCTTACAGGCAGGCAGTGGTGAATGTGTTCAATGTGTGACATCAACAAATGTGTTTGGCTTACAGGCAGGCAGTGGTGAATGTGTTCAATGTGTGACATCAACAAATGTGTTTGGCTTACAGGCAGGCAGTGATTGAATGTGTTCAATGTATGACATCAACAAATGTGTTTGGCTTACAGGGCATGGCAGTGCCATCAACAAATTAATGTGTTCAATGTGTGACATCAACAAATGTGTTTGACTGTACAGGCAGGCAGTGGTGAATGTGTTCAATGTGTGACATCAACAAATGTGTTTGGCTTGTACAGGCAGGCAGTGATGAATGTGTTCAATGTGTGACATCAACAAATGTGTTTGGCTGTACAGGCAGGCAGTGATTAATGTGTTCAATGTGTGACATCAACAAATGTGTTTGGCTTACAGGCAGGCAGTGATTAATGTGTTCAATGTGTGACATCAACAAATGTGTTTGGCTTACAGGCAGGCAGTGGTGAATGTGTTCAATGTGTGACATCAACAAATGTGTTTGGCTTACAGGCAGCAGTGGTGAATGTGTTCAATGTGTGACATCAACAAATGTGTTTGGCTGTACAGGCAGGCAGTGATGAATGTGTTCAATGTATGACATCAACAAATGTGTTTGACTGTACAGGCAGGCAGTGATTAATGCGTTCAATGTATGACATCAACAAATGTGTTTGGCTGTACAGGCAGGCAGTGATTAATGTGTTCAATGTATGACATCAACAAATGTGTTTGGCTGTACAGGCAGGCAGTGATTAATGTGTTCAATGTGTGACATCAACAAATGTGTTTGGCTTACAGGCAGGCAGTGATTAATGTGTTCAATGTGTGACATCAACAAATGTGTTTGGCTTACAGGCAGGCAGTGGTTAATGTGTTCAATGTGTGACATCAACAAATGTGTTTGGCTTACAGGCAGGCAGTGGTGAATGCGTTCAATGTGTGACATCAACAAATGTGTTTGGCTGTACAGGCAGGCAGTGGTGAATGTGTTCAATGTGTGACATCAACAAATGTGTTTGGCTGTACAGGCAGGCAGTGATGAATGTGTTCAATGTATGTGACATCAACAAATGTGTTTGGCTGTACAGGCAGGCAGTGGTGAATGTGTTCAATGTGTGACATCAACAAATGTGTTTGGCTTACAGGCAGGCAGTGATTAATGTGTTCAATGTGTGACATCAACAAATGTGTTTGGCTTACAGGCAGGCAGTGATTGAATGTGTTCAATGTGTGACATCAACAAATGTGTTTGGCTTACAGGCAGGCAGTGGTGAATGTGTTCAATGTATGACATCAACAAATGTGTTTGGCTTACAGGCAGGCAGTGGTGAATGTGTTCAATGTGTGACATCAACAAATGTGTTTGGCTGTACAGGCAGGCAGTGGTGAATGTGTTCAATGTGTGACATCAACAAATGTGTTTGGCTTACAGGCAGGCAGTGATTGAATGTGTTCAATGTGTGACATCAACAAATGTGTTTGGCTGTACAGGCAGGCAGTGATTAATGTGTTCAATGTATGACATCAACAAATGTGTTTGGCTTACAGGCAGGCAGTGGTGAATGTGTTCAATGTGTGACATCAACAAATGTGTTTGGCTTACAGGCAGGCAGTGGTGAATGTGTTCAATGTGTGACATCAACAAATGTGTTTGGCTGTACAGGCAGGCAGTGATGAATGTGTTCAATGTGTGACATCAACAAATGTGTTTGGCTTTACAGGCAGGCAGTGATTAATGTGTTCAATGTGTGACATCAACAAATGTGTTTGGCTTTACAGGCAGGCAGTGATGAATGTGTTCAATGTGTGACATCAACAAATGTGTTTGGCTTACAGGCAGGCAGTGGTGAATGTGTTCAATGTGTGACATCAACAAATGTGTTTGGCTTGTACAGGCAGGCAGTGGTGAATGTGTTCAATGTGTGACATCAACAAATGTGTTTGGCTTACAGGCAGGCAGTGATGAATGTGTTCAATGTGTGACATCAACAAATGTGTTTGCTGTACAGGCAGGCAGTGGTGAATGTGTTCAATGTGTGACATCAACAAATGTGTTTGGCTTACAGGCAGGCAGTGATGAATGTGTTCAATGTATGACATCAACAAATGTGTTTGGCTGTACAGGCAGGCAGTGATGAATGTGTTCAATGTATGACATCAACAAATGTGTTTGACTGTACAGGCAGGCAGTGATTGAATGTGTTCAATGTGTGACATCAACAAATGTGTTTGGCTTACAGGCAGGCAGTGGTGAATGTGTTCAATGTGTGACATCAACAAATGTGTTTGGCTGTACAGGCAGGCAGTGATGAATGTGTTCAATGTGTGACATCAACAAATGTGTTTGGCTTTACAGGCAGGCAGTGATGAATGTGTTCAATGTGTGACATCAACAAATGTGTTTGGCTTACAGGCAGCAGTGATTAATGTTCAATGTGTGACATCAACAAATGTGTTTGGCTTACAGGCAGGCAGTGGTGAATGTGTTCAATGTGTGACATCAACAAATGTGTTTGGCTTACAGGCAGGCAGTGAGTGAATGTGTTCAATGTGTGACATCAACAAATGTGTTTGGCTGTACAGGCAGGCAGTGATGAATGTGTTCAATGTGTGACATCAACAAATGTGTTTGGCTGTACAGGCAGGCAGTGATGAATGTGTTCAATGTATGACATCAACAATGTGTTTGGCTTACAGGCAGGCAGTGATTAATGTGTTCAATGTATGACATCAACAAATGTGTTTGGCTGTACAGGCAGGCAGTGGTGAATGTGTTCAATGTGTGACATCAACAAATGTGTTTGGCTTTACAGGCAGGCAGTGGTGAATGTGTTCAATGTGTGACATCAACAAATGTGTTTGGCTTACAGGCAGGCAGTGATGAATGTGTTCAATGTGTGACATCAACAAATGTGTTTGGCTTTACAGGCAGGCAGTGATGAATGTGTTCAATGTATGACATCAACAAATGTGTTTGGCTTACAGGCAGGCAGTGATGAATGTGTTCAATATATGACATCAGCAAATGTGTTTGGCTGTACAGGCAGGCAGTGGTGAATGTGTTCAATGTGTGACATCAACAAATGTGTTTGGCTGTACAGGCAGGCAGTGATGAATGTGTTCAATGTACTACATCAACACATGTGTTTGGCTGTACAGGCAGGCAGTGATGAATGTGTTCAATGTATGACATCAACAAATGTGTTTGGCTGTACAGGCAGGCAGTGATTAATGTTCAATGTATGACATCAACAAATGTGTTTGGCTGTACAGGCAGGCAGTGATGAATGTGTTCAATGTATGACATCAACAAATGTGTTTGGCTGTACAGGCAGGCAGTGGTGAATGTGTTCAATGTGTGACATCAACAAATGTGTTTGGCTTACAGGCAGGCAGTGATGAATGTGTTCAATGTGTGACATCAACAAATGTGTTTGGCTTACAGGCAGGCAGTGGTGAATGTGTTCAATGTCTGACATCAACAAATGTGTTTGGCTTACAGGCAGGCAGTGGTGAATGTGTTCAATGTGTGACATCAACAAATGTGTTTGGCTTACAGGCAGGCAGTGGTGAATGTGTTCAATGTGTGACATCAACAAATGTGTTTGGCTTACAGGCAGGCAGTGATGAATGTGTTCAATGTGTGACATCAACAAATGTGTTTGGCTGTACAGGCAGGCAGTGGTGAATGTGTTCAATGTGTGACATCAACAAATGTGTTTGGCTTACAGGCAGGCAGTGGTGAATGTGTTCAATGTGTGACATCAACAAATGTGTTTGGCTTACAGGCAGGCAGTGGTGAATGTGTTCAATGTGTGACATCAACAAATGTGTTTGGCTGTACAGGCAGGCAGTGATGAATGTGTTCAATGTATGACATCAACAAATGTGTTTGGCTGTACAGGCAGGCAGTGATTAATGTGTTCAATGTATGACATCAACAAATGTGTTTGGCTTACAGGCAGGCAGTGGTGAATGTGTTCAAATGTGACATCAACAAATGTGTTTGGCTGTACAGGCAGGCAGTGATTAATGTGTTCAATGTGTGACATCAACAAATGTGTTTAGCTTACAGGCAGGCAGTGGTGAATGTGTTCAATGTGTGACATCAACAAATGTGTTTGGCTTACAGGCAGGCAGTGATGAATGTGTTCAATGTGTGACATCAACAAATGTGTTTGGCTTACAGGCAGGCAGTGATTAATGTTCAATGTGTGACATCAACAAATGTGTTTGGCTTACAGGCAGGCAGTGATTAATGTGTTCAATGTGTGACATCAACAAATGTGTTTGGCTTACAGGCAGGCAGTGGTGAATGTGTTCAATGTGTGACATCAACAAATGTGTTTGGCTTACAGGCAGGCAGTGGTGAATGTGTTCAATGTGTGACATCAACAAATGTGTTTGGCTGTACAGGCAGGCAGTGATGAATGTGTTCAATGTGTGACATCAACAAATGTGTTTGGCTTACAGGCAGGCAGTGATGAATGTGTTCAATGTGTGACATCAACAAATGTGTTTGGCTTACAGGCAGGCAGTGGTGAATGTGTTCAATGTGTGACATCAACAAATGTGTTTGGCTTACAGGCAGGCAGTGTGACATCAACAAATGTGTTTGACTTGAATGTGTTCAATGTGTGACATCAACAAATGTGTTTGGCTGTACAGGCAGGCAGTGATGAATGTGTTCAATGTGTGACATCAACAAATGTGTTTGGCTGTACAGGCAGGCAGTGATTAATGTGTTCAATGTAGGACATCAACAAATGTGTTTGGCTGTACAGGCAGGCAGTGATGAATGTGTTCAATGTGTGACATCAACAAATGTGTTTGGCTGTACAGGCAGGCAGTGATTAATGTGTTCAATGTATGACATCAACAAATGTGTTTGGCTTACAGGCAGGCAGTGATTAATGTGTTCAATGTGTGACATCAACAAATGTGTTTGACTGTACAGGCAGGCAGTGATTAATGCGTTCAATGTATGACATCAACAAATGTGTTTGGCTTACAGGCAGGCAGTGATGAATGTGTTCAATGTGTGACATCAACAAATGTGTTTGGCTTACAGGCAGGCAGTGATGACATCAACAAATGTGTTTGTTCAATTGTGAAACTAATGACATCAACAAATGTGTTTGGCTGTACAGGCAGGCAGTGATTAATGTGTTCAATGTGTGACATCAACAAATGTGTTTGGCTGTACAGGCAGGCAGTGGATGAATGTGTTCAATGTGTGACATCAACAAATGTGTTTGGCTTTACAGGCAGGCAGTGGTGAATGTGTTCAATGTATGACATCAACAAATGTGTTTGGCTGTACAGGCAGGCAGTGATGAATGTGTTCAATTTGTGACATCAACAAATGTGTTTGACTGTACAGGCAGGCAGTGATTAATGTGTTCAATGTGTGACATCAACAAATGTGTTTGGCTTACAGGCAGGCAGTGATTAATGTGTTCAATGTGTGACATCAACAAATGTGTTTGGCTTACAGGCAGGCAGTGATGAATGTGTTCAATGTGTGACATCAACAAATGTGTTTGGCTTACAGGCAGGCAGTGATGAATGTGTTCAATGTGTGACATCAACAAATGTGTTTGGCTTACAGGCAGGCAGTGGTGAATGTGTTCAATGTGTGACATCAACAAATGTGTTTGGCTTACAGGCAGGCAGTGGTGAATGTGTTCAATGTGTGACATCAACAAATGTGCTTTTGGGCTGTACAGGCAGGCAGTGATTAATGTGTTCAATGTGTGACATCAACAAATGTGTTTGGCTGTACAGGCAGGCAGTGATGAATGTGTTCAATGTGTGACATCAACAAATGTGTTTGGCTGTACAGGCAGGCAGTGATTAATGTGTTCAATGTATGACATCAACAAATGTGTTTGACTGTACAGGCAGGCAGTGATTGAATGTGTTCAATGTATGACATCAACAAATGTGTTTGGCTGTACAGGCAGGCAGTGATGAATGTGTTCAATGTATGACATCAACAAATGTGTTTGGCTTACAGGCAGGCAGTGATGAATGTGTTCAATGTGTGACATCAACAAATGTGTTTGGCTGTACAGGCAGGCAGTGATTAATGTGTTCAATGTGTGACATCAACAAATGTGTTTGGCTGTACAGGCAGGCAGTGATGAATGTGTTCAATGTATGACATCAACAAATGTGTTTGGCTTACAGGCAGGCAGTGATTAATGTGTTCAATGTGTGACATCAACAAATGTGTTTGGCTGGTACAGGCAGGCAGTGATTGAATGTGTTCAATGTATGACATCAACAAATGTGTTTGGCTGTACAGGCAGGCAGTGATTAATGTGTTCAATGTATGACATCAACAAATGTGTTTGGCTTACAGGCAGGCAGTGATGAATGTGTTCAATGTGTGACATCAACAAATGTGTTTGGCTGTACAGGCAGGCAGTGATTAATGTGTTCAATGTATGACATCAACAAATGTGTTTGGCTTTACAGGCAGGCAGTGGTGAATGTGTTCAATGTAGTGACATCAACAAATGTGTTTGGCTTTACAGGCAGGCAGTGATGAATGTGTTCAATGTATGACATCAACAAATGTGTTTGGCTTACAGGCAGGCAGTGATTAATGTGTTCAATGTATGACATCAACAAATGTGTTTGGTTTACAGGCAGGCAGTGATTTTAATGTGTTCAATGTATGACATCAACAAATGTGTTTGGCTTTACAGGCGGTATGACATCAACAGTGGTGTAATGTGTTCAATGTGTGTGACATCAACAAATGTGTTTGGCTGTACAGGCAGGCAGTGATTAATGTGTTCAATGTGTGACATCAACAAATGTGTTTGGCTATTACAGGCAGGCAGTGATTAATGTGTTCAATGTGTGACATCAACAAATGTGTTTGGCTTACAGGCAGGCATGCGTTCAATGCATGCAGTGATTAATGTGTTCAATGTGTGACATCAACAAATGTGTTTGGCTTACAGGCAGGCAGTGATTAATGTGTTCAATGTTTGACATCAACAAATGTGTTTGGCTTACAGGCAGGCAGTGGTGAATGTGTTCAATGTGTGACATCAACAAATGTGTTTGGCTTTACAGGCAGGCAGTGATGAATGTGTTCAATGTGTGACATCAACAAATGTGTTTGGCTGTACAGGCAGGCAGTGATGAATGTGTTCAATGTGTGACATCAACAAATGTGTTTGGCTTACAGGCAGGCAGTGATGAATGTGTTCAATGTGTGACATCAACAAATGTGTTTGGCTTTACAGGCAGGCAGTGATTAATGTGTTCAATGTGTGACATCAACAAATGTGTTTACTGTACAGGCAGGCAGTGATTAATGTGTTCAATGTATGACATCAACAAACGTGTTTGGCTTACAGGCAGGCAGTGGTGAATGTGTTCAATGTGTGACATCAACAAACGTGTTTGGCTTACAGGCAGGCAGTGGTGAATGTGTTCAATGTGTGACATCAACAAATGTGTTTGGCTGTACAGGCAGCCAGTGATGAATGTGTTCAATGTATGACATCAACAAATGTGTTTGGCTGTACAGGCAGGCAGTGATGAATGTGTTCAATGTGTGACATCAACAAATGTGTTTGGCTGTACAGGCAGGCAGTGATGAATGTGTTCAATGTATGACATCAACAAATGTGTTTGGCTGTACAGGCAGGCAGTGATGAATGTGTTCAATGTATGACATCAACAAATGTGTTTGACTGTACAGGCAGGCAGTGATGTGTTTTTTTAATGTGTTCAATGTGTGACATCAACAAATGTGTTTGACTGTACAGGCAGGCAGTGATTAATGCGTTCAATGTATGACATCAACAAATGTGTTTGGCTGTACAGGCAGGCAGTGATTAATGCGTTCAATGTATGACATCAACAAATGTGTTTGGCTTACAGGCAGGCAGTGATTAATGTGTTCAATGTATGACATCAACAAATGTGTTTGACTGTACAGGCAGGCAGTGATTAATGTGTTCAATGTATGACATCAACAAATGTGTTTGGCTGTACAGGCAGGCAGTGATTAATGCGTTCAATGTATGACATCAACAAATGTGTTTGGCTGTACAGGCAGGCAGTGATTAATGTGTTCAATGTATGACATCAACAAATGTGTTTGGCTGTACAGGCAGGCAGTGATTAATGTGTTCAATGTATGACATCAACAAATGTGTTTGGCTTACAGGCAGGCAGTGATGAATGTGTTCAATTTGTGACATCAACAAATGTGTTTGACTGTACAGGTAGGCAGTGATTAATGCATTCAATGTGTGACATCAACAAATATGTTTGGCTTACAGGCAGGCAGTGATTAATGTGTTCAATGTGTGACATCAACAAATGTGTTTGGCTTACAGGCAGGCAGTGATTAATGTGTTCAATGTGTGACATCAACAAATGTGTTTGGCTTACAGGCAGGCAGTGATTAATGTGTTCAATGTGTGACATCAACAAATGTGTTTGGCTTACAGGCAGGCAGTGATTAATGTGTTCAATGTGTGACATCAACAAATGTGTTTGGCTGTACAGGCAGGCAGTGATTAATGCGTTCAATGTGTGACATCAACAAATGTGTTTGGCTGTACAGGCAGGCAGTGATGAATGTGTTCAATGTATGACATCAACAAATGTGTTTGGCTGTACAGGCAGGCAGTGATGAATGTGTTCAATTTGTGACATCAACAAATGTGTTTGACTGTACAGGCAGGCAGTGATGAATGTGTTCAATGTATGACATCAACAAATGTGTTTGGCTGTACAGGCAGGCAGTGATGAATGTGTTCAATGTATGACATCAACAATGTGTTTGGCTGTACAGGCAGGCAGTGATTAATGTGTTCAATGTGAATGACATCAACAAATGTGTTTGGCTTACAGGCAGGCAGTGATGAATGTGTTCAATGTATGACATCAACAAATGTGTTTGGCTGTACAGGCAGGCAGTGATTAATGTGTTCAATGTATGACATCAACAAATGTGTTTGGCTGTACAGGCAGGCAGTGATTAATGTGTTCAATGTACTGACATCAACAAATGTGTTTGGCTGTACAGGCAGGCAGTGATTAATGTGTTCAATGTATGACATCAACAAATGTGTTTGGCTTACAGGCAGGCAGTGATTAATGTGTTCAATGTGTGACATCAACAAATGTGTTTGGCTTACAGGCAGGCAGTGATTAATGTGTTCAATGTGTGACATCAACAAATGTGTTTGGCTTACGAGCAGCAGTGCAGTGATTTAATGTTTTAATGGGTTCAATGTGTGACATCAACAAATGTTTGTTTGGCTGTACAGGCAGGCAGTGATTAATGTGTTCAATGTGTGACATCAACAAATGTGTTTGGCTGTACAGGCAGGCAGTGATTAATGGGTTCAATGTGTGACATCAACAAATGTGTTTGGCTTACAGGCAGGCAGTGATTGAATGTGTTCAATGTGTGACATCAACAAATGTGTTTGGCTTACAGGCAGGCAGTGATTAATGTGTTCAATGTGCTGACATCAACAAATGTGTTTGGCTGTACAGGCAGGCAGTGATGAATGTGTTCAATGTGTGACATCAACAAATGTGTTTGGCTTACAGGCAGGCAGTGATGAATGTGTTCAATGTACTGACATCAACAAATGTGTTTGGCTTACAGGCAGGCAGTGATGAATGTGTTCAATGTATGACATCAACAAATGTGTTTGGCTGTACAGGCAGGCAGTGATGAATGTGTTCAATGTGTGACATCAACAAATGTGTTTGGCTGTACAGGCAGGCAGTGATGAATGTGTTCAATGTGTGACATCAACAAATGTGTTTGGCTTACAGGCAGGCAGTGATTAATGTGTTCAATGTGTGACATCAACAAATGTGTTTGGCTTACAGGCAGGCAGTGATGAATGTGTTCAATGTGTGACATCAACAAATGTGTTTGGCTGTACAGGCAGGCAGTGGTGAATGTGTTCAATGTGTGACATCAACAAATGTGTTTACAGGCAGGCTTACAGGCAGGCAGTGATGAATGGGTTCAATGTGTGACATCAACAAATGTGTTCATTTACAGGCAGGCAGTGGTGAATGTGTTCAATGTGCGACATCAACAAACGTGTTCAATGTTGACATCAATGTGTTTCTACAGGCAGGCAGTGGTGAATGTGTTCGATGTGCGATATCAACAAATGTGTTTATGGCTGTACAGGCAGGCAGTGGTGAATGTGTTCAATGTGTGACATCAACAAATGTGTTTGGCTTACAGGCAGGCAGTGGTGAATGTGTTCAATGTGTGACATCAACAAATGTGTTTGGCTGTACAGGCAGGCAGTGGTGAATGTGTTCAATGTGTGACATCAACAAATGTGTTTGGCTGTACAGGCAGGCAGTGATGAATGTGTTCAATGTATGACATCAACAAATGTGTTTGGCTGTACAGGCAGGCAGTGATGAATGTGTTCAATGTATGACATCAACAAATGTGTTTGGCTGTACAGGCAGGCAGTGATGAATGTGTTCAATGTATGACATCAACAAATGTGTTTGACTGTACAGGCAGGCAGTGATTAATGTGTTCAATGTGTGACATCAACAA
>BSQZ01000094.1:0-45000 GCA_033239005.1 Lamellibrachia satsuma
CTATTGAACTTGCTGGTCCTGTTGACCAGGAACATATTTTCATTCGAGGCAAACCCTGGATGTGGAGTCTCCAGAAATGACAATAGTTATTGAAGTTGTGTATGTATACTATGTATGTATTATATTTCATGAAATTGTACATTTTGATTAATATATAATTTATGGAGGAAATGAGACAACGCAATGGCATTAGTAATTTATTTTCCTCTCAATATCACGTCTGTAATCATAAAATGTTAGACTGGCATTTGGAAATTTTACTGAACATTAGCACCTTCTAGATCAGCACAGAGTCCTCAATTTTACTCGGTGTCATAGATGACAGTTGAAAGATTTAGTCAACATGCAAACTCAGTCTCTTAATATCAGCAACGATAAACAAATTTAGAAGATCCACAATTTTATCAAGATCAGATATAGTTAAAAAGTCAGAATCAGAATAAAAAACTTCACTTCAACATCACCATCACAATGAACAGTTGCTGAATCAGTCATATGTATTTCAGCTGAAGGGTTGGGTGGAAGCTCTTCCTCTTCAGCTTGAGCATCAACATTGGGCATGTTGTAAGCTGGCTCTGTCATACAATCGACCAATTTCACGTTTCTATTATCTGGTTTCACTGTGTTAGTTAAACAATGCAGTTACTTTATCTGCAATGAACATTTTGAGTAATACAAGTCTTGACATCAGAAATTTTGCAAGCTTAATTTACCTAAAAGATGTGTATTTTTTACAAACAATTATGAATAACATACATAATTATTGTTGTTGTGTATTAAGCCATGCAAAAACAGAGTATGCTTAATATAGTGACTTGTTTTATATTGCTGAATTTCTTTGTGATTCGTTGAATTTCTTTTTGTTTGCAAACCTTTGATGACATCGTCAAACACTGCCGAACATTCACCTTCAGCGGTCGGTCTGTCTGTCCGAAAGACGAACAGTACATCCGTCCACCGCAAAGAGCAGGTGATGTAAATTTAACACATTTTCTGACAACAATACAATGCATGACATACCAAGTGGGGTAGCAGTCTTCATTCGAATGTTTAATACAATCTCTTTTACAACACATTTCAACAAAGTAGATGAACATATTAGAGGCAGTTACAATTGCCTAAACAATGGTTGTTAAAGGTAGAGCCAACACGTTGGCAAGTCCGAAAGCTCAGTGTGAAAGTTCTTGATTCGTCCGATATCTAACACTGCATTTTAGTAATACAGTGGCAAAACTGGTGGTATGCTAGTGTATGGACGTCAGCTGTAGTGTGTAGACATTAGTGCCATCGATGATCTGTTGCAACGACTGATGCACCATCTATCGAATGAACAAACGAGCAAGACCGATGTACATAGTTTTCTCCCTTGCAGCTCAATGATGTGGCAGCGAGTATCCAGGAATAACGAGTCGTAGACCGCTTTTGCCGCACTAGCTTCCTTTATGGCTACATCTAGAAAGAAAACATTCCATTAGTGTTCGGACCACACCAGTAAAACTTGGCCAACATGTTCGCTATTTGAAATATCTGACACAGTAGCAGCTACGACAGCAGCAAAATTAGCAAAACTGTTACTAAAAGCCAACTTTTACCCACAAGTACTAATGCGTTTAAGTAAAAGTTTGCCAAAATGTTAATTCATATATATATATATATATATATATATATATATATATATATATATATATATATATATATATATATATATATATATATATATATATATATATATATATAGAAAAAACAATGAAGTGTTTGACAAAAAAACAGGCCTTGTTATCTTAAATTCACATGAGTACCGAACTAAATTTTCTGTAACGACTTTACAACACAGGTTGTCCAGCGGGGGACTCCACTGGTAGTACGTTCAATTTATACTGCTTTCGGTTGTTATTAATGTTCTTTTACAAAACGTCTTATTTGTGTCCATGTTTGGAATAAATGAATTAGTTTCAATCGACAGTATAATTTTTTGTGATGATTTCAAGTTACGGTTACTATGCGCAGACCGATGCGCAGTTAGCTTGATTTTTACCTTTAATCATTGCTAGAAAAACGTGCAACTTCAAAACCAACAATATAACCGTAGAAACTACATTTGTGGAAATGTTATATTTAATTACTCTGTCTCAGTGACGTGTTTAGGGGGAAGTCATTGGACCATGCCCAACTCCGCTTTAGTTAATGTTTTAAAATTGTTCTAGTATCAATCTGGAAGAGACGTGACAGTAGTCCACATTACCTGGAGTTCTTGTTAGGCACTACCGCCCCCTCCATATCCCCTCACCCGCACGTCGTTCAGTGCCCTCTTGCGGCGAACTAAATTACATGTTTAAATTGTTCATTGTTAGAGTGGATTGATGTACAGGAATATCAACACATAAAAACCACAAAAGTAAAACGATAAGAGTCCACTTTACAACAAAACATTAGTTAGTGCTGCCATCAGGTAGCCATACTGGTAAAGCAGGTTGTATGAAAATGTCTGGAGGAATAACGAACAGGGTTACTATCAGATCCGTAGTAATATAAATGGTGCTCAACGGTAAAATGACCAGGGTTCTGGCGGTCAAAGCAAGAACAACCACGGTCCAAGTATAAGTACATATTCCCAAGCCAGATATACTTGTATATGATGTAACACATACATTATGTACATTGTAATGATTTAGTTACGTTGTCTTACTACATAGCAATGCACTTTCTAGAAATGACCGTGCACAAAAAATGAGTCAGACGATCAAAGCCCGATCACACATATTTCTAAAATTGCTCTAGCTCAAAATGGAAAACGTGTCACTCTGATCGTTTTACCTTTGTCGTCTTCACATATTTGAATATGCAAACATGTTAACGTGCGTAAATTAACATATGCATTTACATGTATCAGACAGACACGCTTTATTACACGGATGACTTTTCCAAAAAAAATAAAAACATGATAATGTTTCTGCGAATACATGGTTATGGATATACGCTGCAGCAAGGATGTTGCTCAGGAAGAGAAACATATTATGTCTTGTATAACCACATTATGGTTCCTTATATAACGACGCTTCGTTCTTTGTATAGGCCCTAACTACAAATTGTTCCTTATATAACCACACATTGTTCTTTGAATTTAGCATTGCCGCTAGAAACACTTACGAAACGCCTCAGCTCTGGCTTCATTCAACACAATGGAGGGGTCGTCCTTTCTCTCCTGTAAACATAGGTCCAATACACGTTTGGAAGATCGCACACATGCATGACATTTTCAGAATGGTGGAAACAGCTCATTCTGGTTAGTTAAAGCAGTTCGTATGTATGTTGTCAATAACCCTTATTAGCATGTCATATTGATGTAATCAGTAATAGAAATGTTACTTCTATAGCCCAATGACGTTAATAAACACGAGAGAACAAACTTAATTAATACGCGTGGTCAAGTTGTTTTATACAATAAGAACATGTCATACAGCATATTGTAAAATAGTATAACAGGTTAATGCAAAAGCCAGAATTTAAAATCTGGTTTTCAGAAACTGTTTAGCGAGATACACTTGCGTGAACGTATCCGGAAGAGATGGACACCATCAACACCAGACCCAAGAGCAACAAGAGAACACTTGTGCGCATTTTCAAACCAGTGTAGTTCTGTAAAACAAAATATGAACACGCGCTGTATCGTTGTTGATTCATGCTGGTTGCTAGGTGATCAACAGGTCGTTAATGTCACATAAGATGATATTGAGAAACAAATAACATATGCGTGTCATTACAGTGACCCAGGCACCAGCAGGTGTCCACATTTTCAGTGAGAATTTTTTATAAGAATTGTTTAACAAAAATAAAATTGCCAAATATCTGATCAGGGCACCAATGAAAATTGTTGGAATCTCGACACGAAAATAGCTTCGTTACCGACTTTCCACCTGACACTTGCAGTTTTGGATGGCAATCTTGTTCAATCTGGTTAGAACCGGAATGACTTTGCGAATATACTATGCGTTTTCATACACATTACACAACACACAAATAAAGTGTATATACATAATACTGTTGAGAGCAAAACTAGACACTCTGTCTCTCACTTTGACTGCCTGCCTGCCTGCCTGCCTGCCAGCCTGCCTGCCTGCCTGCCTGTCTGCCTCTCCCCAAAACTAGACACTCTGTCTCTCACTTTGTCTGTCTGCCTGTCTGCTGCCTGCCTTCCTGCCGGCCTGCCTGCGTGCCTGCGTGCCTGCGTGCCTGCGTGCCTGCCTTCCTGCAGGCCTACTTGCCAGCCTGCCTTCCTGCCGGCCTGCCTGCCTGCCTGCTTGCGTGCCTGCTTGCCTGCCCGCCTGCCCGCCTGCCTGCGTGCCTGCGTGCCTTCCTGCCTTCCTGCCTGCCTGCCTGCCTGCCTGCGTGCATGCGTGCCTGCGTGCCTGCCTGCCTGCCTGCGTGCCTGCCTGCCTGCCTGCCTGCCTGCCTGCCTGCCTCTCCCTTTTGTGTATCTATATGTCTGTCTGCATTCCCCCTCTGTCTCTATGTCTGCCTGTGTCTATGTATGTCTATCTGTTTCTCTCTCTCTCTCTCTCTCTCTCTGTTTCCCTATCTCTCTCCCTTCTTCCCTCCTTCCTCCCTCCCTCCCTCCCTCCCTAACTCCATCCATCCCTCCCTCCTTCCGTCCTCCCCCTTTCTCTCTTTCTCTGTCTCTCACTCTTTATACACATGCTTTTATCCTGCTATTCAACGCATACAAGAATACAATTAAATTTGTTAAATCTGCCTAAAACCTGTACCGTTTTGCGAATACATTATGCGTTTTCGTACACATTGCACAACATATAAAGAAATAGTATTTAAATAATAGTGTGAGTACAACTAGACATAGTTTAAGGTTGCGTCTAAGGAAGACAAATGCGCCACTACCCGCGTACTAACCTGTTGAAGAAAAATTCACCGATCTAGCCTGCAGCCTTTTGATGGTGTATTTTCTGGTAAGCATGATTCAACCCATATATTAACCTCCCATTCGTGATGGAGGGCATGCATTCACAATGCGTTTGTAGTCGTCTGCTAGCAATAACACACGATTAAATGACGTCATTCCTAATGTATCCATTTAAGTTTCGCAAATCAATTATGGAAATTTAAGTAATGTTTTGTAGTGTGTAGGCTGAGGCATATGCCCTCCTTTCCCATGGTAGAGAGCATAAGTGTACGATTATAACGAAAACCAGTAACATTTTAGCAAATATTGGGCATAACAAAATGTTACGCTCTCTATCGCCCTCTCGTACGCAAATTGTTTTGCATACGTTTTATCCTGTCATATATCCTGCCACTCAATGCATTCAAGAAAGCAACTAAAAAAACACACTTCCGAATGTAAGTTCTTGCTTTGTGCAAAGGCTCCTACGGTATCCTATTACTTACCTCACAATAAATGTCATTCTCCCAATGTTTTATCCGATTCGCACGGCCTTCGTTGGCGGACCGAATCACTACAAGACCAAAAATGCATGACAGTTAGATAAGCCAAGTGAGGGGTATCTAAGATATACGATGCTCAGAATTTAAAGAACATTACGCTAGGAGACAACGAAAACACTAGGCACAATCACAGTACACCTATCTTGCCGACTACCCCTACCAGACGTCAGTGAACACATACAGAACACAGGAACGGAGAACACTCCGACGATCGATTTTTGCAACACTCTTTTCTGCCATCCCTAGTAGCCAGTCACTTTTTACATTTATTTGGTCAATTTGCATATTTCTGCGTGGACAGTGTCCTGCTAGCATTTTTTTGCTCTTTGGTTGATTCAGAATAAGCATGTTACTGGACAATTCAACAAATTTAGTGTAAAACAAACGAATTTAAGCACTATGTCGTAAACATCATAACCGCGAACATAACTGAATTCCGGAGCCAACAAGTTTCGGGTCCGCCGAAGACATCGACGGGGTGGCTTGTTTTCTCCACAGCAAAGCCACATGTGTCTGTTCACGATCTCACTTCAATTGCGCCTTAAATGTATAGGGGCCTACTCTGAATACACGGAAAAACTGCGCTGAAGTCGTTTGCATTGTGTTGTATAGGAAACTGGGTGTCCACATTCCTGGTTTGAAAAATAACAGTTGCTTCCAGTCATGATATGTTTAACTCGCTGAACTACCTTGGACTACCTAGGGTGAACACTGGAAGACAAGACTGCCACATTCTTCACATCCATGTTATGGATAGGTTCCATAACGCCCATGAGACCACCCGTAACATCATCAGGAGCCAGCAGAAACATGTATGCGCTCACCGAGTGTGCCCTCGATATGTCGGGAAAAAACGTCAAAACAATTGTCCAGCAAGGGGTCAGTCAAAATATGTTGTGACCTTTGGACGTCCATAATTAGGGATGTCGCCATGCGTTGGAAACTTTGAAATGTCCCCCATTCTAGGACCGTCTCATAATCTAATACAGCAGCCACTGTAGTCGCATGTGATCGGCCGCGAATTGTACGAACTATAATGAACATTGCAAGACAAGACCGCCATATTCAACACATCCATGTGATGGATAGGTTCCATAACGCCAATGAGACCAGAGAGTGAGCCATCGATATGTCGAAAAAAGTCAAAACAATCTTCCAGCGTGGAGGTTGTCAAAATGTGTTGTTACCTTTGGACGTTCATAACTCGGTATTTTGCTAAGCCATGCGTTGGAAACTTTGAAATGTCCCCATTGTACGACCGTCTCTTATTCGTGGTATGTACTGCTTATTACTCGCCAATTTGCCGAGTTAGCAAAATGTATCAAAACTAGCTAAATATGGACACTAGAAAAGATGATGCTACAGTCTTGTCTAACCATCAATCGATGGAGAATTCGAGGGAAAGAATAAACCAGAACGAAGGAGCACTGCCTGGATCGACTACGTGAGGCAGTGGACAACTGGAGGCATGCACATTGCACGGAAGATTTCGAGGACACGGAGTAATTTTCTCTCCCTCTTTCTCTCTCTCTCTCTCTCTCTCTCTCTCTCTCTCTCTCTCTCTCTCTCTCTCTCTCTCTCTCTCTCTCTCTCTCTCTCTCTCTCTCTCTCTCTCTCTCTCTCTCTCTCTCTCTCTCTCTCTTCCTCTCTCTCTACAAAGCCAAGACACTCTTCGAAAAAACGCAAACGTTAATTTGTGTTGCGACGTTGCGCTGTGAGAATACTTGCATAATGCGATCTGGTCTGAGGGTAGATTTACGTTGCAAAAACTGATGCAAATGATAAATATTTGCAGTTGTTTTGCAACACCCAGTGAGAAAAAGTTAAACCGCAATTATCAGTTAGATAGTTTAGTAAAAAGTGTGAACCAATGAATCAAGTGAACCAACTAACGACAGTTCTTGCTCCTTCGTAAATGTGTCATGGCAGTACCAGCGTCGCTCCTGATAAAAAATAAGGGACGTGGGTTATAAATTCACACATTTTGTGTTAATTCGTCGTACACTGAATTTCCTTGTTACTTGATTTTTCGAATAAACAATCCCTGACTCCCGATCCAGAAAGATCCATTGCAGATGCAACTGCATCGGTCAGATCTAAAAGGCATCGGTCTTATGCAACTGCATCGGTCAGATCTAAAAGGCATCGGTCATATGCAACTGTATCGGTCAGATCTAAAAGGCATCGGTCTTATGCAACTGCATCGGTCAGATCTAAAAGGCATCGGTCATATGCAACTGCATCGGTCAGATCCAAAATGCATCGGTCAGATGCAACTGCATTGGTCAGATCCAAAAGGCATCGGTCAGATGCAACTTCATCGGTCAGATCCAAAAGGCATCAGTCAGATCCAACTGCATCGGTCAGATCCAAAAGGCATCGGTCATATGCAACTGCATCGGTCAGATCTAAAAGGCATCGGTCAGATCCAACTGCATCGGTCAGATCCAAAAGGCATCGGTCTTATGCAACTGCATCGGTTAGATCCAAAAGGCATCGGTCAGATGCAACTGCATCGGTCAGATCCAAAAGGCATCGGTCATATGCAACTGCATCGGTCAGATCTAAAAGTCATCGGTCAGATGCAACCGCATCGGTCAGATCCAAAAGGCATCAGTCAGATCCAACTGCATCGGTCAGATCCAAAAGGCGTCGGTCATATGCAACTGCATCGGTCAGATCTAAAAGGCATCTGTCAGATCCAACTGCATCGTCAGATCCAAAAGGCATCGGTCTTATGCAACTGCATCGGTCAGATCCAAAAGGCATCGGTCTTTTGCAAATACATCGGTCAGATCCAAAAGGCATCGGTCAGATCCAACTGCATCGGTCAGATCCAAAAGGCATCGGTCTTATGCAACTGCATCGGTCAGATCCAAAAGGCATCGGTCACATGCAACTGCATCGGTCAGATCCAAAATGCATCGGTCAGATGCAACTGCATTGGTCAGATCCAAAAGGCATCGGTCAGATGCAACTTCATCGGTCAGATCCAAAAGGCATCAGTCAGATCCAACTGCATCGGTCAGATCCAAAAGGCATCGGTCATATGCAACTGCATCGGTCAGATCTAAAAGGCATCGGTCAGATCCAACTGCATCGGTCAGATCCAAAAGGCATCGGTCTTATGCAACTGCATCGGTTAGATCCAAAAGGCATCGGTCAGATGCAACTGCATCGGTCAGATCCAAAAGGCATCGGTCAGATGCAACTGCATCGGTCAGATCCAAAAGGCATCGGTCATATGCAACTGCATCGGTCAGATCCAAAAGGCATCGGTCATATGCAACTGCATCGGTCAGATCCAAAAGGCATCGGTCATATGCAACTACATCGTGACGTGTCGCTTTGTGTATAATTCTTAGATAGAAGATTAGGAGACGTGAGTGTCGCGCATTCTTCCTTGTCGTGTAACACTGAAATGGTGAAGCTGCTGAACAACTGTTCGGACCAGAATGTTTTTATAAATTCATACATTTTATATTAATTCGTAGTACATGTTACTTGTCTTATCGGATAAACTAATAAGATAAAACTGCAGTTCAGATGCAAATGCATCGGTCAGATCTAAAAGGAATCGGTCAGATACAACTGCTTCGGGACGTGCGTCAAAGCGAATGTTTGAAGACAGATTTTGCCGACACGAGAATCACATATATCTACACAGTTAAAAAAAAAACAGGTTCTGAACAGCTAACCGTGGTCTACATCAAATAGGCTGTATGATCTCAGCTAGCATGCATGTATTGTGGCCAATGTCCTCGGTTGACATATTTTACGCTTGCGTATATATGAAAGCACAGTGTAATAAGAAATATTGAATCTGTCAGATCTGAGGTATATATTTTGCACTATGCTGCACCGTTGAAGATGTTAATTTGTAACGAAATAATAACTAGTGTATTAAACGTTCATTAAACAAATGATTCGTACATAATATAACTTTCAGTGCACAATTTATATATACATTAATATTGTTTTATTAATGGCAAACATACATTGATACTGAGAACATGCCAAAAGCTTCGAGTCTAAACAATGCGTACCAGACGCCATCTTAGTATTTGGCATATCAATGAATCACCTTGTGGGATTTCATGTTAAGTACTGCCTCTCTCCGAATTCATATTTGCATACTTACGCCAGCCGAAAATTACGTCGGTGACGTGAATATATTATTTTGTAGAAGATGTTTGCTAACACTTCATTCATAAGCCGAATACGTAATACCAAAAAGCATCGAATAACGGCGCTGTATCCAAAATTCGCAAATGTGTCATGGCAGTATCAGAATCGCTCCTGATAAAATAACCTGACGTAGGTTATAAATTCACACATTCTGTATCAATTCGTAGTACACTGACTTTCTTTATATGTTACTTATCTTGTCGAATAAATTATTCAGATACAACTGCAGTTAAGATACAACTGCATCGGTCAGATCTAAAGGAATCGGTCAGATGCAATTGCATTTTGACGCGCGTCAAAGCGGGTGTTCGAAGAAATATTTTGCCGGCTAGAGAGTCATATATACCTACACAGTTCATACAAAACCAGGCTCGGAACGGCTAACCGCGGTCTACATCAAATATGTCGTGAGACCTGGTTAGGTGCAAAATGTAAACAGCTGAGGTAAGGTTAGAAATAAATCAGTAACACAGTGATAACATATATAGAACTGTATTCCCAACTTGACCCATCTGTATACTAACAGGCCAACTTCAACCAAGGCGTATTAGTACCCAGAGTAGCCCTGGGACAGATTTAAATTTTCCTTTTCGAGCACTGCACACAACGCCTTGGAAACCTTTGTACGTGGGTCATTATACTTTTAGACCATCAATTGGGCTTTGGAACCAAGCAAAAATAAAAAGTGTCTGAATAACACAAAACGTTGGTCAGTACATGTCTGATATGTGCTGAGTTATGTACGGTATATGGTTACGTTCAATATTTGAAACTATTTTGTTAAGTTCATGTTTTAAAATGCCATACTAGAGCAAGGTATCTCAACACCGTTACCAATACCTGTTAAAATAAATGCTGCACATAATGCATTCAAACATCAGTATAAATACCTTGATTGTTTTCTGTTATGTGCATTGTTGTTGTAATTAGTCTAGCTAACCAAATTTGTATTATTTATATAACCAATACTGGTAACGGTGTTGATATAATAGTAACGGTGTTGATTTGATTAAGGATATGTTTTTTAGTTGATACACTCGTGATGCACTGATGATGTTTAAATTATTTTTATTGAAACTGTAACACAACTTAACACAACACAACGCAACATTGCCACCATGGGTCACACAAGTTCCAGCAGCCTGTACATTGAGGCATCGATCCTGAAGTGCTCTCGTCTCGTGGTCACGCGCTCTGGCTTTCGAATGCGAGAGAGTATGTCATCGTATTCGTATGGAATGACATCATCATGTAGGGGCCACCGATACCGGTTGCTGCCGACGATTTGCATGGCTTTTACCTCCACTACTTCTGTAGTCATGCTCATGATTATTCCAGGGTATATGCGTTCGTCATACCTAACAGCAACCCATGCTCCTAACAAATCCTCCGATGGTGATAGCACTGGAACCAGTATCTCTTCGTTCGCATTGTTAGCGTGCTTTGCTATGATAGTATCACTCTCCTCCCCGAAGACACCCGCTTCGATACCACACGCACTATCCCCACCTGTCACGCTTGCCTGAACACCACTAGCAACAGCTTCGACACCAGGAACACTCGCTCCAAGGCTACTAACTCCCACCCCGACATCACTGGTGTTTACCTGGACACCACTAGCATTCACACCCGTGCCATCAACGTCCGCACTGATATACCCAACACTTGGGATGTGTTGTACCATGGACGTAGTTTCGTCCTGAAACAAGAATCGTCTCGGTGTGTAGCACTCGCATTCTTCGCGGACGGGGCAGGTACTACTCACATCACGATAAATCATTTGACATGGTTGAGTTGTTACAACCTGGTGCAGTGCCATTGTGCCAGGTACTGGGCGCAGCGTAGACGGCAGGTCACCGTGTTGCTCGATGACGGATGCTGGCACGTAGCACAGCAGAATGCCGGGGCAAGCTGTTCGAAGTGCGGTGTATACGTCAATCGGCGTTGGCAGATCTTGGCCTTTCGCTAGAATGCAATCTGCGGCACGTTTCAAACATCCTCCAACGCCATCAGGGGCGCCCTTCCCATGGCCAGCTTCCGAGAAGTTCCAGCTACTTGCAGAAAATCCCTGACGATGGATGAACCTTGACATTAGGTAGAAGTTCCCCTTTTGGCGATACTGGGTGGCCGGACCATCTGACACAAAGTGAACAGTGTCGAGTTGCGGCTGCGTACCTTTTGCGTGTTCAAACATGGGTTCCAGATGCGCCCATATTGCAACGGGGTCGTGTCGCAAGCTGTTTGAGATGGTGCAAAAGGATGTTGTCTTTCCTTTCAGGTATAGCACACCTGTGTGCAAAGTAGCCTGCTGGTGCGACGCTCCAAAGATGATGGATTGGATTTCGCGAGAATAGCCGCAAGTATAATTCTCCGAGAAGTCGATGTGTATTGTGCACTCGGTATCCGATTCCATTGCTCGCTTTCGCAGATCTCGAGTTGCTGCATGCTGGTGCCGTATGTTAAAAACATGCTTTGCGAATGTCTTCAACTCTGAGTTAAACTCGGGAAACCAACTGCAGCGCCGTTCCATGGATCTTTTCTTTCTTTACAACCTTCAGTCGCACAAGTGTCCGGTCTCTTCCTTGCCTCTCTTCATGACAACTAACCCATGACCACCACCACACTGGTTCATTCACGTTGTAAACGCCAATGGTTGTCTCCCTGTCCTGGCAGTTGTTGCAGACACGATACATGCATTCTTTGTTCATATGATTGCATGCTAGTGCACCAGCCATTGACGTCACATCTGAGCTCGATAGGAGGTGCAAATAGTGCAGTATATCCGCTTTGAGTTGCACGTTTTCGTGCCGCTTACAGAGACACGTGTCCCTGTCGGCGCTAACTTGGGTGGACAACCAAGAACGGGCGCAAACGGCTGAAAAGCGTATACGAAAGCTTCGAAGATGGGTTCTCACTTAAATACTTCTGATAGAGGCAGAGCATTGTGTCGTTTAGGAATCGTTTTTGTTCTTTTCTCTTTTCTTCTGTGAGCGTCTGCTTTCTGCCAGTCGTAAGGCGACTGTTGTCATCTCGACAATAAAACTCTGTAATAGCCTCCTTCATCCGGTTAACGGGGCGCATCTGGCGTTTGTGTTTGATGCTGGTAACATCTTCTAACAGAAACCGGTTGCGTTGCCTGTGGAAGCCGAACTCTCGCTGAGCATGGCAGCGAAGACGATATTTCTTTAACAGGCGCGATGCAACGATCTTTGTCACCACAATCCGATCGTTACGACTTTTCAGTTGTTTATAACGGTTCCGCGTGGCATCAATGATTACTCGGCTGAATAACAGCGAACGACGGATAGCGGTCGAAACCCGTTGTTTCCCAATTATTCCCGTTATCTTCGTTCGTGGACTCGGTTCATCTGGGAGATGTCGACCAATGGCCCGCTCGTATCTCTTCCGATAACGTTCTGAAACACAAGCATAACATGTAAAACGTGATGACGATCAAAACAAAACGCAATAAATTGCTGAGTTAATGAATCTCTGTGGGGTTGAATGGAAATATATTTGCATCTGAATATTGCTTTCTTATTTAACTATTTATCTTGTATGTATTAATATATTTGAGTTGTACCTGTTAACCTACATAGGAAACACCAACACGCACGCGCGCGCGCGCACGCATGCACGCTCGCACACAAAAGTGTTTGCAACATATATACATAAATACAAAACAAATTGCAAGTATGTTTATCACCTGTTAAACGATGCTGTTGGCGAAGACGAATCTTTAGCAACTCCTTTTCCCGGTAGAGTTTTGACCTGTTCCTTGCCTCCTTCTTCCGTCCACTGAGTCGGCGTGGCTGTGAAGGACCTGCCAGTTGTGGTGGTGATGTAGCGTTCTGGGCCTCAGGTTCTTCACCGATAGGTTCGTGATCGGCGGAACCCGGGGGGGGGGGGGTCACAATTGCTTGAAGATTTCGTTTTTTTTATCATGCTTTCTTTTTGGGCCTTTCTCCATCGTGACCTCGTGATACGTTTTCTCCTTTCCGTCTTGCTCTCTATTGTGGGTGTTTTGCCGAGGTTCTTTCGCTCGGTCCACCTGTCCCTCTCCCGTTGTTTATAAATCTCATGTCGTGCCGCATCTTCCCGTATACGTTGACGATACCGACGCATTTTTTCGGCACTTGTCAACGGCATCTTAGTTCTAAAAATTCAATGTAAACTATACTATAATATACATACATCAGAAATACATACATATATACACATCCAATATATTTTATTGCAAACTTCACAAAACCACAACATGTTATCGATCTGTTTGATTATCATAGGTCCTACACAGTAACTCCGACAATAATCATAAAATAAACGTAATGTTTGGCGTATATTAACACATATAATATCCTTATACATATGCGACGTTTCTAAGCATTTTTATAATAAAAATGCATACAAGTAGTTGTGTCCTTGTTTATAGGGAAAATGCTCAACACCGTTACCGCGCAGTGGTAATGGTGTTGATAGTAACGGTGTTGAGAAATTAATGGTTTTCTGGGGTTTACGCGAACCACGGTGCTTTATTATCGCCCATTGTTAGGCATATCAAGATACATTGTCATGGCCTATCTCACCATATTTTCTATTTTGACCAATAACTGCATCTCGTATACAAAATGTTGGTAACGGTGTTGATATTCAATAAACATACGGTGAAATAATTACGTTTCTTACCTGATTTATTCGCAAACTGCAGAAATCACACGGCAAACGCAGTATTCACAATGGTCCGGTGACGTCAAGCAAACGGTGGCGCCACATAATGAATGAATAAGCATTACTTTGTGAGCTATGGGAGTGGATACAAACTTGTCAGTAACGGTGTTGAAAATATTTATGGACACATCTAAATGAGGTCATATCTTATTTATAAATCTTAAAATAGGAAATCTAGCAACAGTAAAATATAGCTTATACATTACATTAACGGAAACCTATCACTTAAGTTGAAATAAATTGTAATTTAATTAGCTTTCAGATGCATTTTCAATGAGGAACGCCAACTCGGACAGGCTGTTTTCGCCTACAAGGCGTAATAGATGACCCCTTAAAAAAAATTGTTGAAGAAATATATTTTTTTTGCATGCGCCTATAGTATATAGTACATGTTTATAGTCT
This sequence comes from Lamellibrachia satsuma, assembly GCA_033239005.1. Taxonomy (NCBI): domain Eukaryota; kingdom Metazoa; phylum Annelida; class Polychaeta; order Sabellida; family Siboglinidae; genus Lamellibrachia; species Lamellibrachia satsuma. The sequence goes on from BSQZ01000094.1 coordinate 14,776, forward strand.
GCAATACATTATTTTGTTGTAGCTTCATAAATATAACTTTTAGAGACATTCCTATACCTCGGACAGCAATTGATGGTCTAAAAGTATAATGACTCACGTACGTACTAGCAGTACAACAGCACACATAGGGTAAGTGTTCAATGCGAAAGATGTAGACGTTAAACATGCCAACAATATGCTGGGATGTCCGACGAGGAATACGACTATGTAGGGAAGGCCACAATATGGATGTGTGTCAACAATGGCAAATGTAAAGTGACTGCAATATCAGCCATTGCAACGGACGTAGAAATAGAGCAGATGCAGCACGTTTTTAGAAAGAAAAAAAAATTGGCTGGAGCTAGTAGAAAATCTAATGGTAAGTTGGAAACTAAAGCCGACAAAGAGATGGTCGACAAACTAGCAGTAGAAACTAGCAGTAGAAGCAATTTTGTTGTGAAAATCGACATGGGAAATGCTCCCTGTCAGATGTTACCAAAAACATCACTGACACGGGGATCCTTCCATCACTGACACGGGGATCCTTCCATCACTGACACGGGGATCCTTCCATCACTGACACGGGGATCCTTCCATTACTGACACGGGCATATTCAGCAAATAGAAATGTAATCCTGTGTGCAGCAGAAGTATGCAGATGTGCCCATTTCCCTGTTCATTAGCTATTTTCCATTGTATTCGAAACAGGGAACCGCCTCACAATTACTACCACGTTATTCATATATCATGGACCTGGAAGTGAAACAACAAGACATTGCAAACCTGGGTTCTCTTATTCTAACCAACATGCCACCGTTATTATAACAACAAGACATTGCAAACCTGGGTTCCCTTATTCTAACCAACATGCCACCGTTATTATAACAACAAGACATTGCAAACCTGGGTTCCCTTATTCTAACCAACATGTCACCGTTAATATAACAACAAGACATTGCAAACCTGGGTTCTCTTATTCTAACCAACATGCCACCGTTATTATAACAACAAGACATTGCAAACCTGGGTTCCCTTATTCTAACCAACATGCCACCGTTATTATAACAACAAGACATTACAGACCTGGGTTCTCTTATTCTAACCAACATGCCACCGTTATTATAACAACAAGACATTGCAAACCTGGGTTCCCTTATTCTAACCAACATGCCACCGTTATTATAACAACAAGACATTGCAAACCTGGGTTCTCTTATTCTAACCAACATGCCACCGTTATTATAACAACAAGACATTGCAAACCTGGGTTCCCTTATTCTAACCAACATGCCACCGTTATTATAACAACAAGACATTACAAACCTGGGTTCCCTTATTCTAACCAACATGCCACCGTTATTATAACAACAAGACATTGCAAACCTGGGTTCCCTTATTCTAACCAACATGCCACCGTTATTATAACAACAAGACATTGCAAACCTGGGTTCCCTTATTCTAACCAACATGCCACCGTTATTATAACAACAAGACATTGCAAACATGGGTTCTCTTATTCTAACCAACATGTCACCGTTATTATAACAACAAGACATTGCAAACCTGGGTTCTCTTATTCTAACCAACATGCTACCGTTATTATAACAACAAGACATTACAAACCTGGGTTCTCTTATTTTAACCAACATGCCACCGTTATTATAACAACAAGACATTGCAAACCTGGGTTCTCTTATTCTAACCAACATGTCACCGTTAATATAACAACAAGACATTGCAAACCTGGGTTCTCTTATTCTAACCAACATGCCACCGTTATTATAACAACAAGACATTACAAACCTGGGTTATCTTATTCTAACCAACATGCCACCGTTATTATAACCATTATGCCATTGCGCCCCTTAAGTAAAAATGCCGAGCACAATTCTAGACCTTGACAAATTAAACGCAAATTTGTCAGCATTTAATTTAACGTATATTTTATTACTAAAATTATCGGCTTGCTTTGGTGAATTATAATGAGGGTGGAGATCCTGGCATATCCAGTACTGGTATTTGCACCTGGTCAGGCAGTTCATAACTATGCAGAGAATGTGAATGTTTGCAAGTGAACCATTCAAATGTTATACGATGTGTGCCTGAACCGTTGTTAAGATGTATTTAGGGACCACTCACCTACAATCTTAAGATGTTTGTGTGGTTGAATGTAGACCTTAACTTAAGGGTAATGCCATCGTTATGGACGTGATACTGTGCACGCTAAAATCAGCATGTTTATTTCAATAGTGTTTAAACATTGTATTCTCATTTTTTATGATGGATTATGTTAATATGATGTCTTGTGTGTAACACTGCATGTTGCTTAATACTGAATAGAATCCATGAGTAATTTATTTTGTAGGATTATGAAAAACAGTTATGGACGTGCCATGCTGCCGAACCTGTTTTGACGCAAGTGAAATGTCTATACAAAACTTTGCTCTTTTAAGGATGACGGATTATTTTTAGATTGTGTTTAATAACCTTAATAATAGTTATATAAAATGTATGATTAGATATATTAGTTTATAGTTAAAATACTTGTGGAGTTGTTGGCAATATTCTGTTCATTGTGGACGTGGAATTAATGTTACGGATGTGGCATCGTGCAAATTGTTCAATGCCATTGTCGCTTGCTAATCAGGACATACAACTAAGAGTAAGTGTCACGAGGGCTCAGAGAACCGTAGTAATTAATAATTCAAGTTACATATTAATACCGTTTAGGCTTGGTTGCTAATTTATATGAAATTATATAAAAAGGAAATTTTTCTTGCAAATTATCAATGGCAATTTTGTAAAGCTTGACATTGTACTTTAGACATGTTCAGTGTGTAGTTAATAGACTACACATGCAATTAAAACTCCTTCCTCGGTAGATTTAGCCCACAATAAATCAGGTTCATTGATGTTCAAATCTATAAAATGTCCACTGAGGATTAATAAAATAGTCCATGTGCTATTGTTAAAATAATCGAAAGAATTTACTTTGATCGTTGATCAGGTAACTTGTGAAAGTGGGAATAACCTTATGCTATTTTTGGCTCACTCCATGCCAAACTCACCTAACTTTCAGACATTTTCCAAGGTGACCCCTCTGATTTCAAAGAAAAAAAAACCTTTGGTGTAGAATGGAACTGCTGAATTTCAAGTATCAACTCTAGATAGTTTTGGAGATACATGAATGATTGAAAATAGAGGTTTTGTTTCACACCCACGAACAACATTTTATGTTTTTTAATTTTTTAATGTCATATATATATATATATATATATATATATATATATATATATATATATATATAGATATATATATATATATATATATATATATATATATATATATATATATATATATATATATATATATATATATATATATATATATATATATATATATATATATATATATATATATATATATATATATATATATATATATATATATATATATATATATATATATATATATATATATATATATATATATATATATATATATATATATATATATATATATATATATATATATATATATATATATATATATATATATATATATGAATTCAGATGTCAAGCTGAAACATGGCATATTTGATAATTGATATTCAGGCTATATATATACATATATATATATATATATATATATATATATATATATATATATATATATATATATATATATATATATATATATATATATATATATATATATATATATATATATATATATATATATATATATATATATATATATATATATAAATATATATATTTATATATATATGATAAATACATAAACATCAGATACGGAAGGCCTCTGATGAGTTCATGGGCACTTGATGAACTGCCAAAATCCTCTGCATATATTTGTTTTCTTGTTTTGGAATGCTTATGGCTTGACACAGATTACAACTACACTGTTTTTAAATGCATATTCTGAAAGCCTGGATGTCAATTACCAAATATGCCATATTGTTAAATTGTTCATTGTTAGAGTGGATTGATGTACAGGAATATCAACACATAAAAACCACAAAAGTAAAACGATAAGAGTCCACTTTACAACAAAACATTAGTTAGTGCTGCCATCAGGTAGCCATACTGGTAAAGCAGGTTGTATGAAAATGTCTGGAGGAATAACGAACAGGGTTACTATCAGATCCGTAGTAATATAAATGGTGCTCAACGGATAAATGACCAGGGTTCTGGCGGTCAAAGCGAGAACGACCACGGTCCAAGCACAAGTACATATTCCCAAGCCAGATATACTTGTATATGATGTAACACATACATTATGTACATTGTAATGATTTAGTTACGTTGTCTTACTACATAGCAATGCACTTTCTAGAAATGACCGTGCACAAAAATGAGTCAGACGATCAAAGCCCGATCACACATATTTCTAAAATTGCTCTAGCTCAAAATGGAAAACGTGTCACTCTGATCGTTTTACCTTTGTCGTCTTCACATATTTGAATATGCAAACATGTTAACGTGCGTAAATTAACATATGCATTTACATGTATCAGACAGACACGCTTTATTACACGGATGACTTTTCCAAAAAAATAAAAACATGATAATGTTTCTGCGAATACATGGTTATGGATATACGCTGCAGCAAGGATGTTGCTCAGGAAGAGAAACATATTAAGTCTTGTATAACCACATTATGGTTCCTTATATAACGACGCATCGTTCTTTGTATAGGCCCTAACTACAAATTGTTCCTTATATAACCACACATTGTTCTTTGAATTTAGCATTGCCGCTAGAAACACTTACGAAACGCCTCAGCTCTGGCTTCATTCAACACAATGGAGGGGTCGTCCTTTCTCTCCTGTAAACATAGGTCCAATACACGTTTGGAAGATCGCACACATGCATGACATTTTCAGAATGGTGGAAACAGCTCATTCTGGTTAGTTAAAGCAGTTCGTATGTATGTTGTCAATAACCCTTATTAGCATGTCATATTGATGTAATCAGTAATAGAAATGTTACTTCTATAGCCCAATGACGTTAATAAACACGAGAGAACAAACTTAATTAATACGCGTGGTCAAGTTGTTTTATACAATAAGAACATGTCATACAGCATATTGTAAAATAGTATAACAGGTTAATGCAAAAGCCAGAATTTAAAATCTGGTTTTCAGAAACTGTTTAGCGAGATACACTTGCGTGAACGTATCCGGAAGAGATGGACACCATCAACACCAGACCCAAGAGCAACAAGAGAACACTTGTGCGCATTTTCAAACCAGTGTAGTTCTGTAAAACAAAATATGAACACGCGCTGTATCGTTGTTGATTCATGCTGGTTGCTAGGTGATCAACAGGTCGTTAATGTCACATAAGATGATATTGAGAAACAAATAACATATGCGTGTCATTACAGTGACCCAGGCACCAGCAGGTGTCCACATTTTCAGTGAGAATTTTTTATAAGAATTGTTTAACAAAAATAAAATTGCCAAATATCTGATCAGGGCACCAATGAAAATTGTTGGAATCTCGACACGAAAATAGCTTCGTTACCGACTTTCCACCTGACACTTGCAGTTTTGGATGGCAATCTTGTTCAATCTGGTTAGAACCGGAATGACTTTGCGAATATACTATGCGTTTTCATACACATTACACAACACACAAATAAAGTGTATATACATGATACTGTTGAGAGCAAAACTAGACACTCTGTCTCTCACTTTGACTGCCTGCCTGCCTGCCTGCCTGCCAGCCTGCCTGCCTGCCTGCCTGTCTGCCTCTCCCCAAAACTAGACACTCTGTCTCTCACTTTGTCTGTCTGCCTGTCTGCTGCCTGCCTTCCTGCCGGCCTGCCTGCGTGCCTGCGTGCCTGCGTGCCTGCGTGCCTGCCTTCCTGCAGGCCTACTTGCCAGCCTGCCTTCCTGCCGGCCTGCCTGCCTGCCTGCTTGCGTGCCTGCTTGCCTGCCCGCCTGCCCGCCTGCCTGCGTGCCTGCGTGCCTTCCTGCCTTCCTGCCTGCCTGCCTGCCTGCCTGCGTGCATGCGTGCCTGCGTGCCTGCCTGCCTGCCTGCGTGCCTGCCTGCCTGCCTGCCTGCCTGCCTGCCTGCCTCTCCCTTTTGTGTATCTATATGTCTGTCTGCATTCCCCCTCTGTCTCTATGTCTGCCTGTGTCTATGTATGTCTATCTGTTCTCTCTCTCTCTCTCTCTCTCTGTTTCCCTATCTCTCTCCCTTCTTCCCTCCTTCCTCCCTCCCTCCCTCCCTCCCTAACTCCATCCATCCCTCCCTCCTTCCGTCCTCCCCCTTTCTCTCTTCTCTGTCTCTCACTCTTTATACACATGCTTTTATCCTGCTATTCAACGCATACAAGAATACAATTAAATTTGTTAAATCTGCCTAAAACCTGTACCGTTTTGCGAATACATTATGCGTTTTCGTACACATTGCACAACATATAAAGAAATAGTATTTAAATAATAGTGTGAGTACAACTAGACATAGTTTAAGGTTGCGTCTAAGGAAGACAAATGCGCCACTACCCGCGTACTAACCTGTTAAAGAAAAAATCACCGATCTAGCCTGCAGCCTTTTGATGGTGTATTTTCTGATAAGTATGATTCAACCCATATATTAACCTCCCATTCGTGATGGAGGGCATGCATTCACAATGCGTTTGTAGTCGTCTGCTAGCAATAACACACGATTAAATGACGTCATTCCTAATGTATCCATTTAAGTTTCGCAAATCAATTATGGAAATTTAAGTAATGTTTTGTAGTGTGTAGGCTGAGGCATATGCCCTCCTTTCCCATGGTAGAGAGCATAAGTGTACGATTATAACGAAAACCAGTAACATTTTAGCAAATATTGGGCATAACAAAATGTTACGCTCTCTATCGCCCTCTCGTACGCAAATTGTTTTGCATACGTTTTATCCTGTCATATATCCTGCCACTCAATGCATTCAAGAAAGCAACTAAAAACACACTTCCGAATGTAAGTTCTTGCTTTGTGCAAAGGCTCCTACGGTATCCTATTACTTACCTCACAATAAATGTCATTCTCCCAATGTTTTATCCGATTCGCACGGCCTTCGTTGGCGGACCGAATCACTACAAGACCAAAAATGCATGACAGTTAGATAAGCCAAGTGAGGGGTATCTAAGATATACGATGCTCAGAATTTAAAGAACATTACGCTAGGAGACAACGAAAACACTAGGCACAATCACAGTACACCTATCTTGCCGACTACCCCTACCAGACGTCAGTGAACACATACAGAACACAGGAACGGAGAACACTCCGACGATCGATTTTTGCAACACTCTTTTCTGCCATCCCTAGTAGCCAGTCACTTTTTACATTTATTTGGTCAATTTGCATATTTCTGCGTGGACAGTGTCCTGCTAGCATTTTTTGCTCTTTGGTTGATTCAGAATAAGCATGTTACTGGACAATTCAACAAATTTAGTGTAAAACAAACGAATTTAAGCACTATGTCGTAAACATCATAACCGCGAACATAACTGAATTCCGGAGCCAACAAGTTTCGGGTCCGCCGAAGACATCGACGGGGTGGCTTGTTTTCTCCACAGCAAAGCCACATGTGTCTGTTCACGATCTCACTTCAATTGCGCCTTAAATGTATAGGGGCCTACTCTGAATACACGGAAAAACTGCGCTGAAGTCGTTTGCATTGTGTTGTATAGGAAACTGGGTGTCCACATTCCTGGTTTGAAAAATAACAGTTGCTTCCAGTCATGATATGTTTAACTCGCTGAACTACCTTGGACTACCTAGGGTGAACACTGGAAGACAAGACTGCCACATTCTTCACATCCATGTTATGGATAGGTTCCATAACGCCCATGAGACCACCCGTAACATCATCAGGAGCCAGCAGAAACATGTATGCGCTCACCGAGTGTGCCCTCGATATGTCGGGAAAAAACGTCAAAACAATTGTCCAGCAAGGGGTCAGTCAAAATATGTTGTGACCTTTGGACGTCCATAATTAGGGATGTCGCCATGCGTTGGAAACTTTGAAATGTCCCCCATTCTAGGACCGTCTCATAATCTAATACAGCAGCCACTGTAGTCGCATGTGATCGGCCGCGAATTGTACGAACTATAATGAACATTGCAAGACAAGACCGCCATATTCAACACATCCATGTGATGGATAGGTTCCATAACGCCAATGAGACCAGAGAGTGAGCCATCGATATGTCGAAAAAAGTCAAAACAATCTTCCAGCGTGGAGGTTGTCAAAATGTGTTGTTACCTTTGGACGTTCATAACTCGGTATTTTGCTAAGCCATGCGTTGGAAACTTTGAAATGTCCCCATTGTACGACCGTCTCTTATTCGTGGTATGTACTGCTTATTACTCGCCAATTTGCCGAGTTAGCAAAATGTATCAAAACTAGCTAAATATGGACACTAGAAAAGATGATGCTACAGTCTTGTCTAACCATCAATCGATGGAGAATTCGAGGGAAAGAATAAACCAGAACGAAGGAGCACTGCCTGGATCGACTACGTGAGGCAGTGGACAACTGGAGGCATGCACATTGCACGGAAGATTTCGAGGACACGGAGTAATTTTCTCTCCCTCTTTCTCTCTCTCTCTCTCTCTCTCTCTCTCTCTCTCTCTTTCTCTCTCTCTCTCGCTCTCTCTCTCTCTCTCTTTCTCTCTCTCTCTCTCTCTCTCTCTCTCTCTCTCTCTCTCTCTCTTCCTCTCTCTCTACAAAGCCAAGACACTCTTCGAAAAAACGCAAACGTTAATTTGTGTTGCGACGTTGCGCTGTGAGAATACTTGCATAATGCGATCTGGTCTGAGGGTAGATTTACGTTGCAAAAACTGATGCAAATGATAAATATTTGCAGTTGTTTTGCAACACCCAGTGAGAAAAAGTTAAACCGCAATTATCAGTTAGATAGTTTAGTAAAAAGTGTGAACCAATGAATCAAGTGAACCAACTAACGACAGTTCTTGCTCCTTCGTAAATGTGTCATGGCAGTACCAGCGTCGCTCCTGATAAAAAATAAGGGACGTGGGTTATAAATTCACACATTTTGTGTTAATTCGTCGTACACTGAATTTCCTTGTTACTTGATTTTTCGAATAAACAATCCCTGACTCCCGATCCAGAAAGATCCATTGCAGATGCAACTGCATCGGTCAGATCTAAAAGGCATCGGTCTTATGCAACTGCATCGGTCAGATCTAAAAGGCATCGGTCATATGCAACTGTATCGGTCAGATCTAAAAGGCATCGGTCTTATGCAACTGCATCGGTCAGATCTAAAAGGCATCGGTCATATGCAACTGCATCGGTCAGATCCAAAATGCATCGGTCAGATGCAACTGCATTGGTCAGATCCAAAAGGCATCGGTCAGATGCAACTTCATCGGTCAGATCCAAAGGCATCAGTCAGATCCAACTGCATCGGTCAGATCCAAAAGGCATCGGTCATATGCAACTGCATCGGTCAGATCTAAAAGGCATCGGTCAGATCCAACTGCATCGGTCAGATCCAAAAGGCATCGGTCTTATGCAACTGCATCGGTTAGATCCAAAAGGCATCGGTCAGATGCAACTGCATCGGTCAGATCCAAAAGGCATCGGTCATATGCAACTGCATCGGTCAGATCTAAAAGTCATCGGTCAGATGCAACCGCATCGGTCAGATCCAAAAGGCATCAGTCAGATCCAACTGCATCGGTCAGATCCAAAAGGCGTCGGTCATATGCAACTGCATCGGTCAGATCTAAAAGGCATCTGTCAGATCCAACTGCATCGTCAGATCCAAAGGCATCGGTCTTATGCAACTGCATCGGTCAGATCCAAAAGGCATCGGTCTTTTGCAAATACATCGGTCAGATCCAAAAGGCATCGGTCAGATCCAACTGCATCGGTCAGATCCAAAAGGCATCGGTCTTATGCAACTGCATCGGTCAGATCCAAAGGCATCGGTCACATGCAACTGCATCGGTCAGATCCAAAATGCATCGGTCAGATGCAACTGCATTGGTCAGATCCAAAAGGCATCGGTCAGATGCAACTTCATCGGTCAGATCCAAAAGGCATCAGTCAGATCCAACTGCATCGGTCAGATCCAAAAGGCATCGGTCATATGCAACTGCATCGGTCAGATCTAAAAGGCATCGGTCAGATCCAACTGCATCGGTCAGATCCAAAAGGCATCGGTCTTATGCAACTGCATCGGTCAGATCCAAAAGGCATCGGTCAGATGCAACTGCATCGGTCAGATCCAAAAGGCATCGGTCAGATGCAACTGCATCGGTCAGATCCAAAAGGCATCGGTCATATGCAACTGCATCGGTCAGATCCAAAAGGCATCGGTCATATGCAACTGCATCGGTCAGATCCAAAAGGCATCGGTCATATGCAACTACATCGTGACGTGTCGCTTTGTGTATAATTCTTAGATAGAAGATTAGGAGACGTGAGTGTCGCGCATTCTTCCTTGTCGTGTAACACTGAAATGGTGAAGCTGCTGAACAACTGTTCGGACCAGAATGTTTTTATAAATTCATACATTTTATATTAATTCGTAGTACATGTTACTTGTCTTATCGGATAAACTAATAAGATAAAACTGCAGTTCAGATGCAAATGCATCGGTCAGATCTAAAAGGAATCGGTCAGATACAACTGCTTCGGGACGTGCGTCAAAGCGAATGTTTGAAGACAGATTTTGCCGACACGAGAATCACATATATCTACACAGTTAAAAAAACAGGTTTTGAACAGCTAACCGTGGTCTACATCAAATAGGCTGTAGGATCTCAGCTAGCAGGCATGTATTGTGGCCAATGTCCTCGGTTGACATATTTTACGCTTGCGTATATATGAAAGCACAGTGTAATAAGAAATATTGAATCTATCAGATCTGAGGTATATATTTTGCACTGTGCTGCACCGTTGAAGATGTTAATTTGTAACGAAATAATAACTAGTGTATTAAACGTTCATTAAACAAATGATTCGTACATAATATAACTTTCAGTGCACAATTTATATATACATTAATATTGTTTTATTAATGGCAAACATACATTGATACTGAGAACATGCCAAAAGCTTCGAGTCTAAACAATGCGTACCAGACGCCATCTTAGTATTTGGCATATCAATGAATCACCTTGTGGGATTTCATGTTAAGTACTGCCTCTCTCCGTATTCATATTTGCATATTTACGCCAGCCGAAAATTACGTCGGTGACGTGAATATATTATTTTGTAGAAGATGTTTGCTGACACTTCATTCATAAGCCGAATACGTAATACCAAAAAGCATCGAATAACGGCGCTGTATCCAAGATTCGCAAATGGCAGTATCAGAATCGCTCCTGATAAAATAACCTGACGTAGGTTATAAATTCACACATTCTGTATCAATTCGTAGTACACTGACTTTCTTTATATGTTACTTATCTTGTCGAATAAATTATTCAGATACAACTGCAGTTAAGATACAACTGCATCGGTCAGATCTAAAGGAATCGGTCAGATGCAATTGCATTTTGACGCGCGTCAAAGCGGGTGTTCGAAGAAATATTTTGCCGGCTAGAGAGTCATATATACCTACACAGTTCATACAAAACCAGGCTCGGAACGGCTAACCGCGGTCTACATCAAATATGTCGTGAGACCTGGTTAGGTGCAAAATGTAAACAGCTGAGGTAAGGTTAGAAATAAATCAGTAACACAGTGATAACATATATAGAACTGTATTCCCAACTTGACCCATCTGTATACTAACAGGCCAACTTCAACCAAGGCGTATTAGTACCCAGAGTAGCCCTGGGACAGATTTAAATTTTCCTTTTCGAGCACTGCACACAACGCCTTGGAAACCTTTGTACGTGGGTCATTATACTTTTAGACCATCAATTGGGCTTTGGAACCAAGCAAAAATAAAAAGTGTCTGAATAACACAAAACGTTGGTCAGTACATGTCTGATATGTGCTGAGTTATGTACGGTATATGGTTACGTTCAATATTTGAAACTATTTTGTTAAGTTCATGTTTTAAAATGCCATACTAGAGCAAGGTATCTCAACACCGTTACCAATACCTGTTAAAATAAATGCTGCACATAATGCATTCAAACATCAGTATAAATACCTTGATTGTTTTCTGTTATGTGCATTGTTGTTGTAATTAGTCTAGCTAACCAAATTTGTATTATTTATATAACCAATACTGGTAACGGTGTTGATATAATAGTAACGGTGTTGATTTGATTAAGGATATGTTTTTAGTTGATACACTCGTGATGCACTGATGATGTTTAAATTATTTTTATTGAAACTGTAACACAACTTAACACAACACAACGCAACATTGCCACCATGGGTCACACAAGTTCCAGCAGCCTGTACATTGAGGCATCGATCCTGAAGTGCTCTCGTCTCGTGGTCACGCGCTCTGGCTTTCGAATGCGAGAGAGTATGTCATCGTATTCGTATGGAATGACATCATCATGTAGGGGCCACCGATACCGGTTGCTGCCGACGATTTGCATGGCTTTTACCTCCACTACTTCTGTAGTCATGCTCATGATTATTCCAGGGTATATGCGTTCGTCATACCTAACAGCAACCCATGCTCCTAACAAATCCTCCGATGGTGATAGCACTGGAACCAGTATCTCTTCGTTCGCATTGTTAGCGTGCTTTGCTATGATAGTATCACTCTCCTCCCCGAAGACACCCGCTTCGATACCACACGCACTATCCCCACCTGTCACGCTTGCCTGAACACCACTAGCAACAGCTTCGACACCAGGAACACTCGCTCCAAGGCTACTAACTCCCACCCCGACATCACTGGTGTTTACCTGGACACCACTAGCATTCACACCCGTGCCATCAACGTCCGCACTGATATACCCAACACTTGGGATGTGTTGTACCATGGACGTAGTTTCGTCCTGAAACAAGAATCGTCTCGGTGTGTAGCACTCGCATTCTTCGCGGACGGGGCAGGTACTACTCACATCACGATAAATCATTTGACATGGTTGAGTTGTTACAACCTGGTGCAGTGCCATTGTGCCAGGTACTGGGCGCAGCGTAGACGGCAGGTCACCGTGTTGCTCGATGACGGATGCTGGCACGTAGCACAGCAGAATGCCGGGGCAAGCTGTTCGAAGTGCGGTGTATACGTCAATCGGCGTTGGCAGATCTTGGCCTTTCGCTAGAATGCAATCTGCGGCACGTTTCAAACATCCTCCAACGCCATCAGGGGCGCCCTTCCCATGGCCAGCTTCCGAGAAGTTCCAGCTACTTGCAGAAAATCCCTGACGATGGATGAACCTTGACATTAGGTAGAAGTTCCCCTTTTGGCGATACTGGGTGGCCGGACCATCTGACACAAAGTGAACAGTGTCGAGTTGCGGCTGCGTACCTTTTGCGTGTTCAAACATGGGTTCCAGATGCGCCCATATTGCAACGGGGTCGTGTCGCAAGCTGTTTGAGATGGTGCAAAAGGATGTTGTCTTTCCTTTCAGGTATAGCACACCTGTGTGCAAAGTAGCCTGCTGGTGCGACGCTCCAAAGATGATGGATTGGATTTCGCGAGAATAGCCGCAAGTATAATTCTCCGAGAAGTCGATGTGTATTGTGCACTCGGTATCCGATTCCATTGCTCGCTTTCGCAGATCTCGAGTTGCTGCATGCTGGTGCCGTATGTTAAAAACATGCTTTGCGAATGTCTTCAACTCTGAGTTAAACTCGGAAACCAACTGCAGCGCCGTTCCATGGATCTTTTCTTTCTTTACAACCTTCAGTCGCACAAGTGTCCGGTCTCTTCCTTGCCTCTCTTCATGACAACTAACCCATGACCACCACCACACTGGTTCATTCACGTTGTAAACGCCAATGGTTGTCTCCCTGTCCTGGCAGTTGTTGCAGACACGATACATGCATTCTTTGTTCATATGATTGCATGCTAGTGCACCAGCCATTGACGTCACATCTGAGCTCGATAGGAGGTGCAAATAGTGCAGTATATCCGCTTTGAGTTGCACGTTTTCGTGCCGCTTACAGAGACACGTGTCCCTGTCGGCGCTAACTTGGGTGGACAACCAAGAACGGGCGCAAACGGCTGAAAAGCGTATACGAAAGCTTCGAAGATGGGTTCTCACTTAAATACTTCTGATAGAGGCAGAGCATTGTGTCGTTTAGGAATCGTTTTTGTTCTTTTCTCTTTTCTTCTGTGAGCGTCTGCTTTCTGCCAGTCGTAAGGCGACTGTTGTCATCTCGACAATAAAACTCTGTAATAGCCTCCTTCATCCGGTTAACGGGGCGCATCTGGCGTTTGTGTTTGATGCTGGTAACATCTTCTAACAGAAACCGGTTGCGTTGCCTGTGGAAGCCGAACTCTCGCTGAGCATGGCAGCGAAGACGATATTTCTTTAACAGGCGCGATGCAACGATCTTTGTCACCACAATCCGATCGTTACGACTTTTCAGTTGTTTATAACGGTTCCGCGTGGCATCAATGATTACTCGGCTGAATAACAGCGAACGACGGATAGCGGTCGAAACCCGTTGTTTCCCAATTATTCCCGTTATCTTCGTTCGTGGACTCGGTTCATCTGGGAGATGTCGACCAATGGCCCGCTCGTATCTCTTCCGATAACGTTCTGAAACACAAGCATAACATGTAAAACGTGATGACGATCAAAACAAAACGCAATAAATTGCTGAGTTAATGAATCTCTGTGGGGTTGAATGGAAATATATTTGCATCTGAATATTGCTTTCTTATTTAACTATTTATCTTGTATGTATTAATATATTTGAGTTGTACCTGTTAACCTACATAGGAAACACCAACACGCACGCGCGCGCGCGCACGCATGCACGCTCGCACACAAAAGTGTTTGCAACATATATACATAAATACAAAACAAATTGCAAGTATGTTTATCACCTGTTAAACGATGCTGTTGGCGAAGACGAATCTTTAGCAACTCCTTTTCCCGGTAGAGTTTTGACCTGTTCCTTGCCTCCTTCTTCCGTCCACTGAGTCGGCGTGGCTGTGAAGGACCTGCCAGTTGTGGTGGTGATGTAGCGTTCTGGGCCTCAGGTTCTTCACCGATAGGTTCGTGATCGGCGGAACCGGGGGTCACAATTGCTTGAAGATTTCGTTTTTTTATCATGCTTTCTTTTTGGGCCTTTCTCCATCGTGACCTCGTGATACGTTTTCTCCTTTCCGTCTTGCTCTCTATTGTGGGTGTTTTGCCGAGGTTCTTTCGCTCGGTCCACCTGTCCCTCTCCCGTTGTTTATAAATCTCATGTCGTGCCGCATCTTCCCGTATACGTTGACGATACCGACGCATTTTTTCGGCACTTGTCAACGGCATCTTAGTTCTAAAAATTCAATGTAAACTATACTATAATATACATACATCAGAAATACATACATATATACACATCCAATATATTTTATTGCAAACTTCACAAAACCACAACATGTTATCGATCTGTTTGATTATCATAGGTCCTACACAGTAACTCCGACAATAATCATAAAATAAACGTAATGTTTGGCGTATATTAACACATATAATATCCTTATACATATGCGACGTTTCTAAGCATTTTTATAATAAAAATGCATACAAGTAGTTGTGTCCTTGTTTATAGGAAAATGCTCAACACCGTTACCGCGCAGTGGTAATGGTGTTGATAGTAACGGTGTTGAGAAATTAATGGTTTTCTGGGGTTTACGCGAAACACGGCGCTTTATTATCGCCCATTGTTAGGCATATCAAGATACATTGTCATGGCCTATCTCACCATATTTTCTATTTTGACCAATAACTGCATCTCATATACAAAATGTTGGTAACGGTGTTGATATTCAATAAACATACGGTGAAATAATTACGTTTCTTACCTGATTTATTCGCAAACTGCAGAAATCACACGGCAAACGCAGTATTCACAATGGTCCGGTGACGTCAAGCAAACGGTGGCGCCACATAATGAATGAATAAGCATTACTTTGTGGGCTATGGGAGTGGATACAAACTTGTCAGTAACGGTGTTGAAAATATTTATGGACACATCTAAATGAGGTCATATCTTATTTATAAATCTTAAAATAGGAAATCTAGCAACAGTAAAATATAGCTTATACATTACATTAACGGAAACCTATCACTTAAGTTGAAATAAATTGTAATTTAATTAGCTTTCAGATGCATTTTCAATGAGGAACGCCAACTCGGACAGGCTGTTTTCGCCTACAAGGCGTAATAGATGACCCCTTAAAAAAATTGTTGAAGAAATATATTTTTTTTGCATGCGCCTATAGTATATAGTACATGTT
Organism: Lamellibrachia satsuma; assembly: GCA_033239005.1. Taxonomy (NCBI): domain Eukaryota; kingdom Metazoa; phylum Annelida; class Polychaeta; order Sabellida; family Siboglinidae; genus Lamellibrachia; species Lamellibrachia satsuma. The sequence goes on from BSQZ01000094.1 coordinate 31,130, forward strand.
TATAGTCTGCAATACATTATTTTGTTGTAGCTTCATAAATATAACTTTTAGAGACATTCCTATACCTCGGACAGCAATTGATGGTCTAAAAGTATAATGACTCACGTACGTACTAGCAGTACAACAGCACACATAGGGTAAGTGTTCAATGCGAAAGATGTAGACGTTAAACATGCCAACAATATGCTGGGATGTCCGACGAGGAATACGACTATGTAGGGAAGGCCACAATATGGATGTGTGTCAACAATGGCAAATGTAAAGTGACTGCAATATCAGCCATTGCAACGGACGTAGAAATAGAGCAGATGCAGCACGTTTTTAGAAAGAAAAAAATTGGCTGGAGCTAGTAGAAAATCTAATGGTAAGTTGGAAACTAAAGCCGCCAAAGTGATGGTCGACAAACTAGCAGTAGAAGCAATTTTGTTGTGAAAATTGACATGGGAAATGCTCCCTGTCAGATGTTACCAAAAACATCACTGACACGGGGATCCTTCCATCACTGACACGGGGATCCTTCCATCACTGACACGGGGATCCTTCCATCACTGACACGGGGATCCTTCCATTACTGACACGGGCATATTCAGCAAATAGAAATGTAATCCTGTGTGCAGCAGAAGTATGCAGATGTGCCCATTTCCCTGTTCATTAGCTATTTTCCATTGTATTCGAAACAGGGAACCGCCTCACAATTACTACCACGTTATTCATATATCATGGACCTGGAAGTGAAACAACAAGACATTGCAAACCTGGGTTCTCTTATTCTAACCAACATGTCACCGTTATTATAACAACAAGACATTACAAACCTGGGTTCTCTTATTCTAACCAACATGCCACCGTTATTATAACAACAAGACATTGCAAACCTGGGTTCTCTTATTCTAACCAACATGCCACCGTTATTATAACAACAAGACATTACAAACCTGGGTTCTCTTATTCTAACCAACATGTCACCGTTATTATAACAACAAGACATTGCAAACCTGGGTTCTCTTATTCTAACCAACATGCCACCGTTATTATAACAACAAGACATTACAGACCTGGGTTCTCTTATTCTAACCAACATGCCACCGTTATTATAACAACAAGACATTGCAAACCTGGGTTCCCTTATTCTAACCAACATGCCACCGTTATTATAACAACAAGACATTGCAAACCTGGGTTCTCTTATTCTAACCAACATGTCACCGTTATTATAACAACAAGACATTGCAAACCTGGGTTCCCTTATTCTAACCAACATGCCACCGTTATTATAACAACAAGACATTGCAAACCTGGGTTCCCTTATTCTAACCAACATGCCACCGTTATTATAACAACAAGACATTGCAAACCTGGGTTCCTTATTCTAACCAACATGCCACCGTTATTATAACAACAAGACATTGCAAACCTGGGTTCCCTTATTCTAACCAACATGCCACCGTTATTATAACAACAAGACATTGCAAACATGGGTTCTCTTATTCTAACCAACATGTCACCGTTATTATAACAACAAGACATTGCAAACCTGGGTTCTCTTATTCTAACCAACATGCTACCGTTATTATAACAACAAGACATTACAAACCTGGGTTCTCTTATTTTAACCAACATGCCACCGTTATTATAACAACAAGACATTGCAAACCTGGGTTCTCTTATTCTAACCAACATGTCACCGTTATTATAACAACAAGACATTGCAAACCTGGGTTCTCTTATTCTAACCAACATGCCACCGTTATTATAACAACAAGACATTACAAACCTGGGTTATCTTATTCTAACCAACATGCCACCGTTATTATAACCATTATGCCATTGCGCCCCTTAAGTAAAAATGCCGAGCACAATTCTAGACCTTGACAAATTAAACGCAAATTTGTCAGCATTTAATTTAACGTATATTTTATTACTAAAATTATCGGCTTGCTTTGGTGAATTATAATGAGGGTGGAGATCCTGGCATATCCAGTACTGGTATTTGCACCTGGTCAGGCAGTTCATAACTATGCAGAGAATGTGAATGTTTGCAAGTGAACCATTCAAATGTTATACGATGTGTGCCTGAACCGTTGTTAAGATGTATTTAGGGACCACTCACCTACAATCTTAAGATGTTTGTGTGGTTGAATGTAGACCTTAACTTAAGGGTAATGCCATCGTTATGGACGTGATACTGTGCACGCTAAAATCAGCATGTTTATTTCAATAGTGTTTAAACATTGTATTCTCATTTTTATGATGGATTATGTTAATATGATGTCTTGTGTGTAACACTGCATGTTGCTTAATACTGAATAGAATCCATGAGTAATTTATTTTGTAGGATTATGAAAAACAGTTATGGACGTGCCATGCTGCCGAACCTGTTTTGACGCAAGTGAAATGTCTATACAAAACTTTGCTCTTTTAAGGATGACGGATTATTTTTAGATTGTGTTTAATAACCTTAATAATAGTTATATAAAATGTATGATTAGATATATTAGTTTATAGTTAAAATACTTGTGGAGTTGTTGGCAATATTCTGTTCATTGTGGACGTGGAATTAATGTTACGGATGTGGCATCGTGCAAATTGTTCAATGCCATTGTCGCTTGCTAATCAGGACATACAACTAAGAGTAAGTGTCACGAGGGCTCAGAGAACCGTAGTAATTAATAATTCAAGTTACATATTAATACCGTTTAGGCTTGGTTGCTAATTTATATGAAATTATATAAAAGGAAATTTTTCTTGCAAATTATCAATGGCAATTTTGTAAAGCTTGACATTGTACTTTAGACATGTTCAGTGTGTAGTTAATAGACTACACATGCAATTAAAACTCCTTCCTCGGTAGATTTAGCCCACAATAAATCAGGTTCATTGATGTTCAAATCTATAAAATGTCCACTGAGGATTAATAAAATAGTCCATGTGCTATTGTTAAAATAATCGAAAGAATTTACTTTGATCGTTGATCAGGTAACTTGTGAAAGTGGGAATAACCTTATGCTATTTTTGGCTCACTCCATGCCAAACTCACCTAACTTTCAGACATTTTCCAAGGTGACCCCTCTGATTTCAAAGAAAAAAAAACCTTTGGTGTAGAATGGAACTGCTGAATTTCAAGTATCAACTCTAGATAGTTTTGGAGATACATGAATGATTGAAAATAGAGGTTTTGTTTCACACCCACGAACAACATTTTATGTTTTTGGCAATTTTTAATGTATATATATATATATATATATATATATATATATATATATATATATATATATATATATATATATATATATATATATATATATATATATATATATATATATATATATATATATATATATATATATATATATATATATATATATATATATATATATATATATATATATATATATATATATATATATATATATATATATATATATATATAATATATATATATATATATATATATATATATATATATATATATATATATACATATATATATATATATATATATATATATATATGAATTCAGATGTCAAGCTGAAACATGGCATATTTGATAATTGACCTTCAGGCTATATATATACATATATATATATATATATATATATATATATATATATATATATATATATATATATATATATATATATATATATATATATATATATATATATATATATATATATATATATATATATATATATATATATATATATATATATATATATATATAAATATATATATTTATATATATATGATAAATACATAAACATCAGATACGGAAGGCCTCTGATGAGTTCATGGGCACTTGATGAACTGCCAAAATCCTTTGCATATACTTGTTTTCTTGTTTTGGAATGGCTTGACACAGATTACAACTACACTGTTTTTAAATGCATATTCTGAAAGCCTGGATGTCAATTACCAAATATGCCATGTTTCACCTTGACATCTGTGTTCAGTATATATATATATATATATATATATATATATATATATATATAGATATTTATTTATATGTCTATATATGTATATATATATATATATATATATATATATATATATATTTACAATACTGCATACATATATACATATATATATATATATATATATATATATATATATATATATACACATATATATATATATATATATATATATATATATATATATATATATATATATATATATATATTACTTACTTAATCCTCTTCGTGCGGTATCACACATAAGGCCGTCACCAAAGAACGCCTATGTTGCCTGCCCGTTGCAAGCTTCGTCACCTGGCCCTAACTCCACCCGAGAGCCTTCATCTCCCGCTCTACTGATCTCCTCCACGTCTCCTTGGGTCTCCCCCTCGCTCTCTTGCCACCAGGGGTCCAGCGCATGGCCACTCTTGGAATGGATGTCAGCGGCATTCTGCAGATGTGTCCGATCCATTTCCATCTGCGGCGTTTAACCTCGAGAGAGATGGGCTGCATACCTGTTCTTTTATGGAAATCCGTGTTGGAGATTTTGTTCGGCCAGTAGATTCGCAGTATCTTCCTGAGGCACTTGTTTTGGAAAACTTCCAGCATCTGGCATATGCTTTTGGTAACTTTCCATGATTCCGCCGCATATAGTAGCACACTTAGGACGTTGCTCTTGAGCAGGCGGATCTTTGTTCTGTTGCTGATCTTGTTTGTCTTCCAGATATTCTTCAGTGCCGCAAATGCCCCTCTTGCCTTTCTAATCCTTGCCTTAATCTCAGACTCTGAGTTTCCATCTGTTGACACCTTGGCCCCAAGGTAGGTGAACTCGGTCACCTCTTCAATATCCTTTCCTCCAATTGTGATGGGGTCTGCTGTTTGGCTGTGGTTTCGCAGCATCTTTGTTTTGTTTATGTTTATCTGTAGCCCAATCTTTTCGGCATTTCTTGCAAGTTCATCGCTTTTTCTTTGGATGTCACTGTAGCGGTGCGACAGAAGAGATATGTCGTCTGCATAGTCTAGATCACCTAATGTTTCTGTGAAGGTCCATTTGATGCCGCTTTTGTCTCCTAGTGCTGTTTCCTTCATGATCCATTCGATCCCGAGGCAGAAGAGGAAGGGGGATAGTATGCATCCTTGTTTCACTCCAGTCTTGATTTCAAAATCTTCTGTCAGGTATTGGCCGCAAATGACCTTGGTCCTGAAATCGCCATATAGCAGTTTGATTATGCTCACAATCTTGGGGGGATTCCATAGTGCCGGAGTATACGCCAGAGAGAGTCTCTGTGAATGCTGTCGAAAGCCTTTTCAAAATCGACAAAGTTTGCGTAGATTGGTGTGTTCCATTCCTGGCACTGCTCCAGGATCTGCCTTAAGGTAAAGATGTGGTCCCCACAGGATTTTCCTTTCCTAAAACCTGCCTGTTCTTTGCGTAACAGGGCTTCTGAAATTCTGTCAAAGATCACCCTGCTGAACACTTTGCTAGTGCTAGACAACAGAGTGATCCCTCTCCAGTTTTTGCAAAAGCTAAGGTCTCCTTTCTTTGGTAGTTTGACGATCAGTCCCATCTTCCAGTCGCCTGGTGTTTCTTCCGTCTCCCATATTCCTTCAAAGATCTCTGTCAAGGCTCCCATGGTGACTTCTCCTCCAGCTTTCAACATCTCTGCACTTACAAAGTCTGCACCCGGTGCTTTCAAAGACTTCATGGTCCTAATTGCTTTTCTCACTTCTTCAGCAGATGGTGAGTCTGTGTTGACCTTCAGGTCCTCTTTGCTTTCTGGAATTTCTGCTTGATTTCATGGTGCTTCCTTGTTGAAGATGGTCTCGAAGTGTGTTTTCCATCTCTGGGTCTGTTTTGCTTCACAGGTAACAACATTTCCATCCACATCTTTCACTGGAACATCACTATTTTTAAAACCGCCAGTCAGCGTTTTGGTTATCTTGTACAGTGTTGCCATGTTCTGTGTCTGTGCTGCTGCTTCTGCTTCATCTGCCAGATTTTCGATGAAGGCTCTCTTATCTGCTCTCGTCTTCCTTTTGACTTCTTTGTCCAGTTCTGAGTATCTACTCTGCAGCTGTTCCTTCAGTCGTTGAGATTTGGCGTCGTTTAGCTTCTTTTTTGTTGCTTTACTTTCATCAATTGTTGTCCATGTGTCTGACTTGATCCATTCCTCCTTCTTTTTTCTTCTGTATCCTAAAAGTTTCTTGCTTGTTTCCATCAGTGCCTGATTGAAACCTTCGATGTTCAATTCTTGTTCCTCTTGGAGTATGCGAAAGCGGCTTTTTAAGTCCAGCTGGAAAGCTTTCTCTGTATTTGGGTTCTTTAACTTTCCTGTGTCAAATCGCCGTTGTCTCTCTTCTCTTCTTTGTGTCTTCCGCAGCTTCAAGGACAATGTTGCCACTACCAGCACATGGTCACTCCCCACATCAGCTCCGCGTCTGGCTCTAACATTCTGAAGTGATCGTCTCCACTTCTGATTGACTAGCACTGAGTCTATCCATCTAGCCTCGCTCACACATAAAAGTTCAACTTTGTAATTTTCCATCTCCCGCAGTACTTGCTGAAGCTTTCCTGCTTGATACAGCGTTCTCACGTTCCAGGAGCTCACTCGTATCTTGTTTTTGTTTTTCGGCTTGAGGAGCTCCGCTCTCGGGGTGTCAGCTCCCGGCCGGGTTTGGCTGCCATCCTTCATGACCCCAGTTTCCTGGGTTACTTCACTCCTTGCACCATTGACGTATTGTTCTTTGGTATTGGTTTCTGTAGCTTGAATTTTCTTACATGGTGAGGGTGCTAACCTCACGCACAGCCCTCCTCCTTTCTCATCCGGGCTTGGGACCGGCAATGGCGGGTCCAACATTTTTATTCACAATAAAAATGTTGGACCCCTATTATACAATGATGAAATTGTTTGATTGACATTATATATACATATATTATATATATATATATATATATATAATATTTATTATATATATGTATATAGTATTTATATATTATATATATATATATATATATATATATATATATATATATATATATATATATTATATATATATATATATATATATATATATATATATATATATATATATATATATATATATATATATATATATATATATATATATATATATATATATATATATATTTATATATAGTGTCAATCAAACAATTTCATCATTGTATAATAGGGGTCCAACATTTTTATTGTGAATGAAAATATTGAAAATACATCTGAGTGATCATGGACATTTAACCATGTTGGCAACTCTAGGGTGTATTGACACCACCATTGCAACATACACCTCAGTCCTCCTACATATGTTCGAATATGTATATAAAGATATGTTGTTAAAAGGCTGTTAGAGCATCTGTGGGTAAAGGTACAACATCAACTGACATTATTAATTTGAGAGGGTAAAACAAGAACAAGTTAAAGTGACATTATGGATATGGCATCTCAGTAAACGGACATAACAGGCTCATTGCGGATATTAATTTTTTGTCAATGTTTATGTATATCAATAATAAAAATATATGTAAAAAAATGTATTGGCAGTAGTTCAAAGAAGTAACCACGTACTTGCTAGTACAGCACATTATTTTCAAACATTACACTTTACTAATAAACCATTTGTGTCATAATTTTGCATTAACTATGGATACATTGTTGACAAAAAATGGTTTCCGGCCAGTCAACGTGTTATTGCACCAACCATAACGAATGAGGTGAATATTGTAATATTCATGTTGTTTTATAAAGTTCAGACACTACTATTGGTGCACTTGTAATTACATTTGCTTGGTATAAAGTTCCATCTTAACTCAGAATTACCCTTAAGATGTTTGTGTGGTTGTGCATAGACCTTATGGTGTTGGTGTGGTTGTGTGGATGCGTGTAGACAACTTGCCTACAATCTTATGAAGTTTGTGCAGATGTGTGTAGACCTTAACATTTTTGTGTGGATGCGTGTAAGATCAATATAAGACTATTATATTGTACTAAAATTATTGGGAGACCCAAGCTCAGCAGCACACCAAAACAAAAGGGGTTCGGTAGTTCCTAATTGATAGGCAGTTCCAGTTGTAAACTGTTGGATTGGCATGCTGTGGAGCTATGGAGGATACGTTTATGGCAGCTGGGGTGGCTATTATATGCTTCTCTTGAATTGACTAGTTTCAGTAGAAGTTTTTAAGATAACATTTAACTATTTCTTTACATATTTTAGTTGAAATACTGTATAATGTTCCAGATTAATAAAAAAATAGTTTTTCATTGATTTGGTTATGTTACAAGATGTATAAAACATTTTTGTAAATGTGAAAAAATATCCATGTGAAGTTATTTCGTTTTGAGAAAATCCCCAAAGAAATAAATGACATGCATATAAGTATGACAGTGTCACTGATAACTTTAAGGGAGATTTTGGTTAACATAAATGAATTACGCCTGCTATACCACCGTGAATGTAGTAAAACAAAAATTAACAACAACCTAGAGTATTTTTTACACAAACCCTTCACCAATCGTAAATCCAAACTGTATATAGTTGCCTATATGTAAGACGAATTCATACGCCAAATTTCAGTATCGTAAGTGTTGTAGTTGTTATAAAAAAAATTATTGTGTGACTTTTCCTGATTGTTAGTGATAACAGAAATGTCGATTGATACGCGCATTAGTCTTGAAATGTGATGATTTTCACTGGCGTTTAATTTATTTTTGACAAAACATAATGGCTATTTGTAGTATTGACACACTGCCACAATATCCCTTGAATTTGTATTTGTAACGTGTCGTCGTCTACGATATCAGGTTACGCCAGCCATTTAACAAACATGTGGTAGGGCGTGTTTACAATCATTTTGATTGGGCCATTATCCGTCGGGATCATCAGATTTGGGTCACAGGCTGTTTCTGTTATAGGTTCAAAGGCACAATAATCTACGTTAATACTGACATTTGCTGGTTTAAGGGCACGAATTAGTTAGATATAATACTGATGTGTACTGGAATCACTGTAACCGGTCGATAATGTTCCGCTTTCACGCTTTCACGGAAATATGACTTTAGTGCTGGGTGATTACTAAAATGTTTATAAAATATTGTTCTGTGTTATTTACATATCAGAACGACATATTCACTGTCATTGTTTTGATAGGGTGATAATTATAATTCACTGACATTGTCTTGATAAAGTGATAATTAGTATTTACTGACATTGTCTTGAACGGTGATCACAGATAGTTTCTTGGTAGGGTAATAATCAGTAATCGCCCCATTATGTTGAAGTTCATGTTTAATACGTACAACCAGGCTATTGGCAGTGACTTTGATGGAATTCCTTGCCTGATTATTGTGTGTCTTTATGATTGTGGCGAATCTATTCCTGGCGAACCACGCCACATCAGCCACCTTTGCTACGATCTTTATCGACTATTTGCTGGCCAACCTGTAGGGTATGGGATGTCAGTAAATGGTTTCATTTAATTACATTTATTTAATTACCTTTATGTATTCATCTATTTATTTATAATTTCTTAGATTTTATAATTGTTTTAAGGATTTGTAAATCTAACTGGTCATTTACAACTTTATAAGCATGCATAAACGTTGATGTTTTAGAAATGGTAAATGATGATTTTTATTTAACAGTTTTATTTTATTTATAATTTCTTAGAATTTATAATAGTGTTTAAGGATTTGTCAATTGATTATTGTTTTTATTATTATGAGTGTATTTATTTATGTTTTGTTGATGTTTATTTTATCTTAAGTTATTTAAATTTCAATTAAGCAATCATAGAAGTAGTGAAACACATATATAATATATACAAAGTGATTGGATGTGTTTATTAAGGTATATGCAGCTAACTTGGATAGGTATGGGCTCTACCTCAAGCTGTCCAAGTTGGTATTTGGGTCAGTGTCACTGCTGGTTGCTGAGAACGAACAAATGCTCAAGGTAACGTTGTTGTTCGACCATTTTTATGGGTTCAAGCTTGTTAGATGAATTAGCAAAAGTATCCATCCTCTGGATGGAATAACTTGGTAGTTCATAAATGATTGTCATGATTACAATATTACAAAACGCACATAAATAGTCATCTATGCCTTGGTACTTGGTGCTGCCAGTCAATATCTCGATGGCTTCTTGGAATACAAATCTCAAAATTGCGACGTAATACTGGCAGTTGCAGTAATGTCTAGCAACGTCTTGCCCTTGTGTAAAGTAACTTGGAACAATTGCAGAAAAGACGCATGATATTGTGTACAATGTACATAATTGTTCGCAAAGCGTTGTGGTTAGCGTTGTGTACAATTATACGTAATAATTACAAAGGGTAATTCGATTGTTCATAAAAAGGTAATTGTGGGATGAAGTAATAAAATAAAACTGACGACCCAACCATGGGGTCATAGATTAATCCCTGAACGGTTTGTGATTGTTTTACGCAAACTGCTGTAAAAAGTGAGAGAAATGAGCTGATGTAAACAAACGTGGTCCACTGGAAAGCTCAGTGTGAAAGTTTTTGATTCGTCCGATATACAACACTGCATTTTAGTAATACAGTGGCAAAACTGGTGGGATGCTAGTGTATTGACGTCAGCTGTAGTTTGTAGACACTAGTGCCATCGATCATCTGTTGCAACGACTGTCGCACCATCTAGCGAATGAACAAACGAATAAGACCGCTGTACCCAGTTTTCTCCCATGTAGATCAATGATGTGGCCGCGAGTATCCCATAATAACGAGTCATAGACCGCTTTTGCCGCACTAGCTTCCCTTATGGCTACATCTAGAAAGAAAACATTCCATTAGTGTTCGGACCACACCAATAAAACTTGGCCAAAATGTTCGTTATTTATTTGAAATATCTGACATAGTAGCAGCTACGACAGCAGCAAAATTACCAAAACTGTTATCAAAAGCCAACGTTTACCCACAAGTTATAATGCGTTTAAGTAAAAGTTGGCAGACATTTTTATTCTTTATTCACATCTATATAAATAGAAAAACCAATCAAGTGCTTGACAAAAAAACAGGCCTTGTTATCTTAAATTCACATGAGTACCGAACTAAATTTTCTGTAACGACTTTACAACACAGGTTGTCCAGCGGGGGACTCCACTGGTAGTACGTTCAATTTTTACTGCTTTCGGTTCTTATTAATGTTATTTTACAAAACGTCTTATTTGTGTTCATGTTTGCAATAAATGAATTAGTTTCAATCAACAGTATAATTTGTTGTCATGATTTCATGTTACGGTTACGATGCGCAGACCGAGGCGCAGTTAACTTGATTTTTACCTTTAATCATTGCTAGAAAAACGTGCAACTTCAAAACCAACAATAAAACCGTAGAAACGACATGTGTGGAAATTTAAAATTTAATTACTCTGCCTCAGTGACGTGTTTAGGGGGAAGTAATTGGAACATGCCCAACTCCCCTTTAGTTAATTTTTAAAATTGTTCTAGTATCAATCTGGAAGAGACGTGACAGAAGTTCACATTACCTGGAGTTCTTGTTAGGCACTACCGCCCCCTCCATATCCCCTCACCCGCACGTCGTTCAGTGCCCTCTTGCGGCGAACTAAATTACATGTTTAAATTGTTCATTGTTAGAGTGGATTGATGTACAGGAATACCAACACATGAAAACCACAAAAGTAAAACGATAAGAGTCCACTTGACAACAAAACATGAGTTAGTGCTGCCATCAGGTAGCCAAACTGGTAAAGCAGGTTCTATGAAAATGTCTGGAGGAATAACGAACAGGGTTACTATCAGATCCGTAGTAATATAAATGGTGCTCAACGGTAAAATGACCAGGGTTCTGGCGGTCAAAGCAAGAACAACCACGGTCCAAGCCCAAGTACATATTCCCAAGCCAGATTTACTTGTATATGATGTAACACATACATTATGTACATTGTAATGATTTAGTTACGTTGTCTTACTATATAGCAATGCACTTTCTAGAAATGACCGTGCACAAAAAATGAGTCTGACGATCAGATTACAGTCACACTTATTTCTAAAATTGCTCTAGCTCAAAATGGAAAACGTGTCACCTTGATCGTTTTATCTTAGTTGTCTTCACATATTTGAATATGCAAACATGTACACGTGCGTAAATTAACATATGCAGTTAAATGTATCAGACAGACACGCTTTATTACACGGATGACTTTTCAAAAAAAATAAAAACATGATACGTTTTCTGCGAATACATGGTTATGGATATACGCTGCAGCAAGGATGTTGCTCAGGAAGAGAAACATATTATGTCTTGTATAACCACATTATGGTTCCTTATATAACGACGCATCGTTTTTTTTTATAGGCCCTAACTACAAATTGTTCCTTATATAACCACACATTGTTCTTTGAATTTATCATTGCCGCTAGAAACACTTACGAAACGCCTCAGCTCTGGCTTCATTCAACACAATGGAGGGGTCGTCCTTTCTCTCCTGTAAACATAGGTCCAATACATGTTTGGAAGATCGCACACATGCATGACATTTTCAGAATGGTGGAAACAGCTCATGCTGGTTAGTTATAGCAGTTCGTATGTATGTTGTCAATAACCCTTATTAGCATATCATATTGATGTAATAAGTAATATAAATGTTACTTCTATAGCCCAATAACGCTAATAAACATGAAATAACAAACTTGTTATGGTGTCTCTTCCAAAATTAATTAATATGCGTGGTCAAGTTGTTTTATACAATAAGAACATGTCATACAGCATTTTGTAAAATAGTATAACAGGTTAATGCAAAAGCCAGAGGTTAAAATCTGGTTTTCAGAATCTGTTTAGCGGGATTCACTTGCCTGAACGTATCCGGAAGAGATCGACACCATCAACACCACACCCAAGAGCATTTTCAACCAGTGTAGTTCTGTAAAACAAAATATGAACACGCGCTGTATCGTTGTTGATTCATGCTGGTTACTAGGTGATCAACAACAGGTCGTCAATGTCACATAAGATGATATTGAGAAACATATAACGTATGTGTGTCATTACAGTGACCAGGCACCAGCAGGTGTCCACATTTTCAGTGATAATTTGTTATAATAATTGTTTAACAAAAATAAAATTGCCAAATATCTGATGAGGGCACCAATGTAAATTGTTGGAATCTCGACACGAAAATAGCTTCGTTACCGACTTTCCACCTGACACTTGTAGTTTTGTTTGGCAATCTTGTTCAATCTGGTTATAACCGGTATGACTTTGCGAATATACTATGCGTTTTCTTACACCATACATAACACACAAATAAAGTGTATATACATAATTCTGTTGAGAGCAAAACTAGACACTCTGTCTCTCACTGCCTGCCTGCCTGCCTGCCTGCCTGCCTGCCTGCCTGCCTGCCTGCCTGCCTGCCTGACTGCCTGCCTGACTGCCTGCCTGCCTGCCAGTTGTTTTGCAACACCCAGTGAGAAAAAGTTTAACCCGCAATTCTCAGTTAGATAGTTGAGAAAAAAGTATGAACCAATGAATCAAGTGAACCAACTAACGGCACTTCGGAAGCACCGCCATCTTCTTTTGTTCCTCGTGAATTGAGTTACTTCACCTGCGTCCTCCAAAATGCTTTCAAGACTTTTGGCCTCGTCCGTCGATTCGCATGTCCGTCAGTCCGTCCGTCCGTCCGTCCGTCCGTCCGTCCGTCCGTCCGTCCGTCCGTCCGTCCGTCCGTCCGTCCGTCCCTCCCTCCCTCCCTCCCTCCCTCCCTCCCCCTCCTTCCCTCCCTCCCACTCCCTCCCTCCCTCCCTTCCTCCCTTCTGCCTGCCTGCCTGCCTGCCTGCCTGCCTGCCTGCCTGCCAGCCTGCCTTCCTTCCTGCCTGCCTGCCAGTCTGCCTGCCTGCCTGCCTGCCTGTCTGCCTCT
>BSQZ01000094.1:47500-55000 GCA_033239005.1 Lamellibrachia satsuma
TGTGCCTCCCTCCCTCTTTCCCACTTCGTCCCTCCTTCCCAAAAACACAACTGCAAAGCCAAGACACTCTTCGAAAAAACTCAAAAGTTAATTTGTGTTGCGAAGTTGCGTTATGAGAATACTTCCATAATGCGATCTGGTCTTAGGGTAGATTTACGTAGCAAAAACTGATGCAAATGATAAATATTTGCAGTTGTTTTGCAACACCCAGTGAGAAAAAGTTTAACCCGCAATTCTCAGTTAGATAGTTGAGAAAAAAGTATGAACCAATGAATCAAGTGAACCAACTAACGACACTTCAGAAGCACCGCCATCTTCTTTTGTTCCTCGTGAATTGAGTTACTTCACCTGCGTCCTCCAAAATACTTTCAAGACTTTTGCCCTCGTCCGTCGATTCGCATGTCCGTCCGTCCGTCCGTCCGTCCGTCCGTCCGTCCGTCCGTCCGTCCGTCCGTCCCTCCCTCCCTCCCTCCCTCCCTCCCTCCCTCCCTCCCTCCCTCCCTCCCTCCCTCCCTCTCCCTCCCTCCCTCCCTTCCCTCCCTCCCTCGCTCCCTCCCTCCCTCCCTCCCTCCCTCCCTCCGTCCATCCCCCCTCCCCTCCCTCCCTCCCTCCCTCCCCCTCCCTCCGTCCCTCCCTCCTTCCAACCCTCCCTCCTTCCCTCCCTCCCTCGCTCATTCCCTCCCTCCCTCCCTCCCCCTCCCTCCCTCCCTCCCTCCCTCCCCTCCACCCTCCCTTCCTCCCTCCCTCCCTCCATCGCCCTCCCTACACGCACGCAAACCTACAACACACACGCACTCACACACCCACACACACACACACACACACACACACACACACACACACACACACACACACACACACACACACACACACACACACACACACACACACACACACACACACGCACACACACACACATCCGCAGAAAAACAAATATAATTAACCCTTATTTCATCTATGAAATGTGAGCTTAAAGATAAACCTGTCTTCTTGGAATAACTACATCAGCCCGAATGCTCCTAAACAGAACGGTCCTAATTCGCCCGTGCATGTTGCATCTCATTAGGGGATGTAGTCTGTGCTCTTATTGATGCTACTGTTAAGTACGTTGATGTTGGTGACCTGCAAAATACAAACTTTACAAGGTTCATTTTCAATGTTGGCACTGCACATGTCTAAACATGTTTAAACGACACAAATGTATATACATATTTCTTGGTTAAATTACAATGTTTGAGCTAAGTTGTCTATGGAGGTCTGTATTCTGAAAAGCCCACAATAAATGTATTGAAAATGATGAATGGATACCGACTCTTTTGAGCGCTGACCGGAAATTTAACCTAAACCAGAAAAAATATATATTTATTTCGACAAAATCATAACTAATGACATAACTGAACTCAGGACGGGCAACATGTTTGTTATAATTCGGGATTCGCTTAGATATCAAGGGGGTTGCTTGATTTCACCAAAGCAATTCCACATGAGTCGATACGATATCACCTGAATTGCGCCTTAGATGGACAGTGGCATACTCTGAATACACGGAAAAACGGCGCTGAAGTCGATTGCATTGTGTTGTATAGGAAGCTGGGTGGCTACATTCCTGGTTAGAAAAATAACATATACTGACAGTCACTACGCTAACTCAGCAAATGTGGTGTCTCGAGAAATTAAAATAAACAGGGTACATTGTTTATTCGATCAACACGAACAAAATGAAACCCCAACATAGGTGTTACAAGTGATATCCTTAACACTGCAGCCACTGGAGTCGCATGTGATCGGCCGCAAATTAGACGACCTAGGATGAACATTGCAAGACAACATCGCCATATTCATTACATCCATGTGATGGATATGTTCCATAACGCCAAAGAGACCAGAGACTGCGCCGTCGATATGTAAAATAAGTTATGTGACATCTCTCCGAATTACCCATAGGATTTGATTACCTTTTGTAGCAGCAATCCCACATTGTTCTGAAACTTTCATGTCAACATTAAGTATTACTCCCAAATGCTAATCTTATACATATGTCTCGACATTACACCATTTGGTCATGGTTGCTTCCGCTGTTTATGATATCCATGGGGTTCAAATTATATAGTGGAGGTCATCATAGATAATACGCCGCGTACCCTCATCATAGTGACATTGAACAGAGAATGGTTGGTGAAACACTAAACACGCAGTTCAATGATCAACATGTTTTTAAAGAGGTAAACATCGTCACATGATTGATTGCAATCGGACAACCTAGCCAAGAAATTCAAAGCGAGGGCTACGTTTGCTTGTTCATAACTAAGGCCTTATACCTGGGTACTTATTTTGACTGGGAAACTCGAAGGTTATCCTTCACACAGTTGAGCACGTATTATTTTTATTGAAGTTTCTGTCCATGATGATCCCCTCTCACAGCTCCCATAGTAAGAAAACATCTTTCTCGTATCACTTCGTAAGCCTAGTGAATCCACTGCGGGATGTAGCCCTCCGCTAGACCTATCCACCTGTCTCTGTAGTTGATTGTTCTTGTTCAAAGGATTGCAATGTCCGCTATGTTATTGCACCATCATCTCGTTGGCCGGCCTCTTGCTGTTTTCTGGATTGCCATTCATTTGTTTTAATGGTCGGCCGGTTATCTTCTTTTCTTGCTATTTGACCTGCCTAATTTGGCCTAATTGACGTCATCTTAGCGCCCTCTCACCGAGTCCATATTTACATATCGAAAACAGTTTAATGTAACGTCAGTCGCGTGTCCACATATGTCTGACTTCATTGGTAAGATGATGACGCAATAGTAAGCAGTTGTATCATAAGAAAGGGAAACGGCGCTATTCAAGATTTTCAAATTTGTATCGGCCGTATCAGAGCCACTGCATTACTAAATATATATTACACTTATTAAAATTGGTGTTACTCCACTAAAGAATAAGTGCGGAATGCATGGCTCATACACAATATGTTATCGGTCTAATTTAAAGGACGTCTTGACAATTTCCCCGATAAAGCTACAAGCCTGAATATTAAAACAATTGGCGCAATTGTAAATTCACAGTATAATAATTTCGAGAACACGATGTGGTTGTTCAATTTGGCCTATTTAGTGGCCATTTTGGCAGATTCAACATATCGATTACGAAGCTGCATGAACAACATGGAAGAAGCAGAAAAGAATTATGTTTTCAACGGCAAGCTGAAGTCAGTTGGTGCACTTGTGATCCATTGGTTGTCATTGCTTCAGATAACCAAGTGAGAATTGCGGGGGAAAGTTTTTCTTACTGGTTATTGCAAAACAACTGCATATATCATCTGCAACAGTTTTTTCAGCGTCGCAGCATAAACTCATTGTTGTATTTTTCGAAAGGGGTCTTGACTTTGTAGTTGTGTTTTTGTACGTGTTGAATATGAGCATAGAAGATAATGGATGTGTGGTGTGACAAGAGAGAGAGATAGATAGATAGAGAGAAGGAGAGAGAGAGAGAGAGAAGGATATATATATATATAATATATATATATATATATATATATATATATATATATATATATATATATATATATATATATATATATATATATATATATATATATATATATATATATATATATATATATATATATATATATATATATAGAAAGAGAGAGAGAGAGAGAGAGAGGAGAGGGAGACAGGGAAGGGAGGAGGTATAGGGAGAGGGAGAGAGAGAGAGAGAGAGAAAGAGAGAGAGAGAAAGAGATATATATATAGAGAAAGAAGAGAGGAGAGGGAGACAGGGAAGGGAGGAGGTATAGGGAGAGCGAGAGAGAGAGAGAAAGAGAGAGAGAGAGGGTGAGAGAGAGAGACAGACAGACATATACATACAGAGAGAGAGAGAGAAAGAGAGAGAGAAAGAGAGAGAGAGAGACAGACAGACAGACAGACAGAAAAACAGACAGACAAAGAGAAGAGATGCCTTCGATAACGCCGAGTCACTGACTACGTCAGAATTCACTCACGGCGCTTTTTTTTGGCAACACTTCACAGGACGAATCCTAAGTTTTTGTAACATAAATCTACACACAGGCGGCATCACACAATAACAAAAACTGATTTTCAGAAGGTGTCTTTTAGTCTAACTTTTTAGTTGCCTGTTTGTATGCGTTGAATGGCAGGAATTGTAGGCCTCCGGTTGTTCACTGCCTAACTGTGTCGATAAAGGCAATTCGCCTTCTTTCTGGTTTATTCTTTCCATCGACTTCCCCTTCGATTGATGGTAAAACTAGACTGTAGCACCATATATATTTAGCTAGTTTTGCTATATTTTGCTAACTCGGCATAGTGGAGAGTAACAAGCAGTACATACCACGAATACGACACAGTCGTAGAATGGGGGACATTTCAAAGTTTCCAACGCATTGCTCAGCAAAATCCCGAGTTATGGACATCCAAAGGTAACAATACATTTTGACGACTTCCTTGCTGGACGACTGTTTTGACTTATTTTACATATCGACGGAACACTCTCTGGTCTCATTGGCGTTATGGAACCTGTACACCACATGGATGTGATGAATATGGCGGTCTTGTCTTCCAATGTTCACCCTAGGTAGTTCAATTCGAGGCCGATCACATGCGACTCAAGTTGCTGCTGTATTAACAATTGTGGTTGGGTTTAAGACCCATGTGGGATTGCTGTTGTGAAATCAAGCAACCCACTGGACATCTAAGCGAATCCCGAACTATAAAAAAACTTGTTGGCAGTTCTGAATTCAGTTCTGTCAATAGTTATGATTTTGACGAAATCAATGTTTGTTGTGCTTTAAGTTAAACTTCCGGTCACCTATCAAAAGAGTTGATATCCATTCATAATGTTCAAACGATTTTTTTTTCAGAACGCAGACCTGCATAGGCAACTTAGCTAAAACTTTGTCTTCTAACCAAGAAATATCGAAATACATTTGTGTCGATTAAACATGATGAGACATGTGCAGTGCCACTATTGAAAATTAACCTCGCAAGGTTTGTATTTTGCAGGTCACCAACATCAACGAACTTAACAGTAGCATCAGTAAGAGCACAGGCTACATCCCCTAATAAGATACAACATACACGGGTGGATGCGGACCGTTCTTTTTAGGTGCATTCGGACTGATGTAGTTATTCCAAGAAGACAGGTTTATCGTTAAGTTTATCGTTAAGCTCACAAACATAAAATAAGGGTTAAGTGCACTGTCTGTCTGCGGATATATATATATATATATGTGTGTGTGTATGTGTGTGTGTGTGTGTGTGTGTGTGTGTGTGTGTGTGTGTGTGTGTGTGTGTGTGTGTGTGTGTGTGGGGGGGTGTTGTAGGTTTGCGTGCATGAGGGGGAGGGAGTGAGGGAGGGAGAGAGGGAGGGAGGGAGAGAGGGAGGGAGGGGAGTGAGGTAAGGAGGGAGGGGGGAAGGAGGGATGTAGGGAGGGTGGGAGGGAGGCAGGCAGGGAGGGAGGGAGGGAGGGAGGGAGGGACGGACGGACGGACGGACGGACGGACGGACGGACGGACGGACGGACGGACGGACGGACGGACGGACGGACGGACGGATGGTGAGATGGACGGATGGACGGATGAGGGCAATAGTCTTGGCAGCATTTTCGAGGTCCCAGCTGAAGTAACTGAATTCACGAGGAAAAAAAAGAAGACGGCGATGCATCCGAACCGTCGTTAGTTGGTGGACTTGATTCATTGGTTCACACTGTTTTCTCAAATATTTAACTGAGAATTGCATGTTAAACTTTTTCTCGCTGGGTATTGCAAAACAACTGCACATATTTATCATATAAGTAAGTTTTTGCAACGTAAATCTACATTCTGACCGGTGTGTGTTAGTGTGTGTGTGTGTGTGTGTGTGTGTGTGTGTGTGTGTGTGTGTGTGTGTGTGTGTGTGTGTGTGTGTGTGTGTGTGTGTGCGTGCGTGGGTGGGTGGGTGTGTGGGTGTTGTAGGTATGCGTGCGTGAGGTGGAGGGAGTGAGGGAGGGAGGGAGTGAGGGAGGAAGGGAAGGAGGGAGGGGATGGAGGGAAGGAGAGAGGGAAGGGGAAGGGAGGGAGGGAGGGAGGGAGGGAGGGAGGGAGGGAGGGAGGGAGGGAGGGAGGGAGGGAGGGAGGGAGGGAGGGAGGGAGGGAGTGAGGTAGGGAGGGAGGGGGGAGGGAGGGATGTAGGGAGGGTGGGAGGGAGGGAGGGAGGGAGGGAGGGAGGGAGGGAGGGACGGACGGAGGGACGGACGGACGGACGGACGGACGGACGGACGGACGGACGGACGGACGGACGGACGGACGGACGGATGGTGAGATGGACGGATGGACGGATGAGGGCAATAGTCTTGGCAGCATTTTCGAGGTCCCAGCTGAAGTAACTGAATTCACGAGGAAAAAAAAGAAGACTGCGATGCATCCGAACCGTCGTTAGTTGGTGGACTTGATTCATTGGTTCACACTGTTTTCTCAAATATTTAACTGAGAATTGCGTGTTAAACTTTTTCTCGCTGGGTATTGCAAAACAACTGCACATATTTATCATATAAGTAAGTTTTTGCAACGTAAATCTACACTCTGACCGGTGTGTGTTAGTGTGTGTGTGTGTGTGTGTGTGTGTGTGTGTGTGTGTGTGTGTGTGTGTGTGTGTGTGTGTGTGTGTGTGTGTGTGTGTGTGTGTGTGTGTGTGTGTGTGTGTGTGGGCGTGCATGGGTGGGTGGGTGTGTAGGTGTTGTAGGTATGCGTGCGTGAGGTGGATGGAGTGAGGGAGGGAGGGAGTGAGGGAGGAAGGGAAGGAGGGAGGGGATGGAGGGAAGGAGAGAGGGAAGGGGAAGGGAGGGAGGGAGGGAGGGAGGGAGGGAGGGAAGGAGGGAGGGAGGGAGGGAGGGAGGGAGGGAGGGAGGGAGGGAGGGAGGGACGGAGGAGGAGGGAGGGAGGGATGGAGGGAGGGAGGGAGGGAGGGAGGGAGGGAGGGAGGGAGGGAGGGAGGGAGGGAGGGAGGAGAGGGAGGAGGGAGGGAGGGAGGGAAGGGGAAGGGAGGGAGGGAAGGAGGGAGGGAGGGGATAGAGGGAAGGAGGGAGGGAGGGAGGGAGGGAGGGAGGGGGGGAGGGAGGGAGGGAGGGAGGGAGTGATTGAGGGAGGGATGGAGGAGGGAGGGAGGGAGGGAGGGAGGGAGGGAGGGAGTGAGGGAGGGAGGGAGGGAGACACTCTTCCAAAAACACAAAACTAAATTCGTGTTGTGACGCTGCGTTGCGAACTGGTCTGAGTGTAGATTTACGTTGCAAAAACTAATGTATCTGATAAATGTGCAGCTGTTTTGTTATACCAAGTGACAAAAAGTTTAACCCACAATTCTCAATGAGATATTTAAAAAAAAAAGTTGGAACCAATGAATCAAGTGCACCAACGAACGATAGTTCGGAAGCACCGCCATTGTCTTCTGTTCCTTCGTGAATAGAAACACTTCAGCTGGGACCTCGAAAATGCTATCAAGACTATTGCCCTCG